>JADLZL010000064.1:0-196944 GCA_015844335.1 Chrysopogon serrulatus | reverse complement strand
ATATAATGCTTATAGATAAAATAAAACATGTATATATATAGGCTTATTACCGTTCTAAGATTGACAAGAATGGTCCATAAAATTCACTTTTGTAAAACGCGCGAGTCTAGTACGGTGTCCTTCCTTCTCTAGGAAAAATTAAAAAGCAGATCAATGGTCCTGCGGGATCAAATTTGTAATGAGGCAATGTCATTGAATTCTTGACTTGATATATGTAAACTCACACTTACCTAAAGTTGTAGGGGCCACTATGCATCGCTTTGTTTTTAAATTTTAGCATTGCTTCTCCTATGTATGCGTATTTGGCATCAAATTTCTTTTTTCAGATCTGCTTTTTTCACCTTAGCCTCTTGGGTGTTAAGCCCTTCAACTGATCATGGCCATCACCTATTGTGAATGTGTGCTACTCCTCGCATATTCTCATTGGGCTGAGATACCCGATCCTGTTTTGTTCTTCATATGTCTCATCTAGACCGTAACGCATCTCTTCCCCATCATATTGCATTCTGCAAGGCGCACATGTATTTGTTAGAGTAAGAAATAAAGGCTTGTCTGTTGGTTTACTCAACTCAATATTATAGTAACGTGTATTTGTTAGTGACACTTACAATGCAAACACCGTCACGTGCGTACGTCAAGCCTCACGGAGGTTCATCATTTGCCACAAGTCCTCAAAGATGACCATAGCCTTTTCTCGCCCGGATGCAAAAGCATTTGGTGGTATACAAACATTGATCGCCGAGATCCCAGCAGCAGAATGCTCTCATATACCAATCATGCATCCTTTTGATCCCTCGCTGGGATTTGCTTAAGTTTCTCCCAAGTGAGAAGAGGCCCGCCATGGATATATTGAGTTGGGACATTACGTAATCATCCCACGTTGGCTTCTTTACCTCTATGATCTTCATTTTAAGCTCTTGGCCCAACTCCGGAGGCTTCCGATGCTGACTTCTCATGCTCGCTCAACTCAATGACTCGTGATTTTCGAGTCATTCCAATTCTGATAAAAACCTCGCCATTCCAAAGACTTTTTGCTCTTTGGCTCAGAGGGCTTAAACCAATTTGGGTACCGAGAATTTCTTTGGTACGGGTTTCTTCTTCTTCGTGTGGCTTTGGGGGCGGCGATGGTGTTGGAGTTGTTTTTTCATTAGCTTTTCCCTGGCGGGGAAGCGGGGATGTGGAGTGGCGATGATGGTTGTCGGATAGGTAAGTTAGGAGGAGGATCATGTAATTGAGGGTGAGTTTTAAGGATCGTGAAGTGGCGATTCCTGAGAGTTAGCGGGGAGGCCTTCGCCTTGTGTGTCTGAGGAGGATTTAGAGGTGAAGATTCTTGGGTTAGTGGGAGGCCTTCGTGAGGATGGTGGTGGTTGAGTCAACTGAACGTCACGCCGAGGCCACGAGAATAAAATTATTAATAGCCTGCCCGAGTGTCTCGATACCCTCAGGACTAGGGATTTCTAGCACGTCGTCCTCATATCCTTGGACGACCGTTGACACTTCCACCCTGCAATACTCTTCTGGAATTTCTTTACGGTGGTACTCACGGCCAGGGATTGCAATACTCTTCTGGTACGAGTCCTATCCGGGCTAGGATGCGGATCACTTGGACTATGGTATTCTTCGGAATCTTCCTGGTTGCTATGGTTGGGAGAACTCATCGACACTAAATGAATGTAGATAATATAAAACCCTAATTAGAAAACGCTAATTAGAAAACCCTAAGTCGAAAACCCTAAGTGTAACCTAAGTATTAAACCCTAAGTGAAACCGTAAATAGCAAAACCCTAAGTATGAAACCCTAAGTGGAACCCTAATTAGAAAATCCTAAGTATGACGGTCCAAGTGGAACCCTAAGTATGAAACCCTAAGTGATTCTCTAAGTAGTTATAAAACCCTAAGTGGAACCGTAAATAGCACACTTAATACCTAATGAACCTAAACTAATACACTCTAATTAACTAATTATGGAACCCTAAGTATATGTCCCTAATTAGAAAACTTAAAAAAGATCAAAGAGTATTTACTTATGCAGCGTGGAGGGAAGACCGATTCGACGATGGTGGAGAATGGTGGTGTACCCCTTTGACGGTGGTGGAGAACGGTGGTGTACCCCTTTGACGGCGGCTAACGATGGCGTGACTGTATATTTATAGAAAAAATTACAAGTATATAAGTATTAAATTAATGAAATAAAGAAATTAATACGTAAGCAAAAATTAATTATTTTTTCTTTTCTCTCTATGTAGAAAGAAAAGGACTTAATAATAAGGTAACATAGTTAATACATTAATTATATATAATTTATATTAATTATATAAAATTTCTAGTAACACATTAATTAATTTTTAGTATATAAGTATTTATATATAATACTAACTAAAAGGTAATTATGAAAGCCTAATTAAATTAATTGCTAATTATCAAACAATATAAAAACCTAATTAATTAACACACTAATTATGTAATTAATTAGTTAATTAAATGTAAAGAAAAAAAGGAAAAAAAGAGGTGGGAGGAAGCGGCCGGCTGCCCGGCCCACGATGGCCCGGCAAGGCCCGCACCCTCCCTCCTCCTCCCTCCCAGTGTGGAAGCCCGGCGCCGCAACCGCCGCCAGGCACCAAGCAAGCCCCACCGAGGTCCACGCCGAAGCTTCGGCGGCGTAAGACGGCGGCGGACTGGCCTGCGGGTGGGCGCGAGGCTCACCGGCGGCGGTGGCGGCGGCGATGGGGCGCCTTTGGTGGCGGCGGGCGCCCGGGCGTGGAGGTCTCCTCGGGCCGCGGTGGACGGCGCGCGGATTTGGCAGCCTTGGCGAGTTCGACGCCGACTTCGGTGGCGCGGCGGCGCTGGGAGGCTTCAAGAGGCATGCGCGGGCGGCGGCGAAATCCGCGGCGACGGGCGTTGTGTGTGAAAAGTTCGCGCCCACCGATTGAAAATTTCTAAGTCCCGCCGACTAAAACCTATATATAGGGCCCATTTACTGCCGAGGCGGTTGGTAATGCCAACCGCCAGAAATTCAGCCGGGCGGTTGGCATACCAACCCTTTGTGGCGCTGATTTTCGGCGGTTGGTAAATGCCAACCGCCTGTAAATAGTTTCAAAGGCCGTAATGCCAACCGCCGCCAGAACAAATGTATTTCACTTATTATTTTATGCTGATACTTAAGAAAATCATAACAAATTATAGAAAATTCATAAAATAGAAAATAATGACTTTTTGGAATCCTTGTGAGTAGCTTTATACATAGTGAGAAAAGAAAAAATAATTACTTAGCTTTATACATAGTGAGAAATGAACTTAAAAGATATTAGCACAAACGAGGAAAAATTAGCCATCTAAAACTGAGGAAGATGACTTTTCTTATCAATATTTTTATAAATTTAATCAAATTTAAAAAGATTGATCCGCACAAATCACTTAGTGACTCTTTATAGGATGGGGAGGATATTATCTATGACTCATGATAACTAAAATGTACTTGTTCTAAATGAATAAACATTATTTAATAGACTACTAGATATATTACTCTAATTTTTTTCTAACTTTTCCTCCACCTTCCTCAAACCAAACCACTCAACCACCAAAATAATCTCAAATCTAGCTCCCTCTCCCTCTATCCCCCTTGAGAGAGTCCCTCCTCCCTTACAACGCCGGCCCTCCCTCCAAATGGCACCAAGGTGAGTTTTTTCTTCTCCCTCCCGCCGAGCCCCTCCATCCGCCCAGCGCCGCCGCCGTGCTCGTTACCCTCTTTCTCTCAAGCTGTTTTACTATCTCGGTCTTGAACATGCTTTGTGTTCCATGATCTTTCGGATTCCTTTCTCTCCTCAACCCGGGCGCTGCCCGGTTTGATTAGTTTGATTCCTGTTTCTTCTCTACTCTGGCGGTGCAGATTGGTGGTCACATAGTTCGTCTTCCTGTGGTGACTCAATTCGTGGAGGCGCGGCATGGCGTGCTCCGTCGCTGCCGTCGCGCGGTTGTGGAATTCAAGCGCAAGGTGCGCTCCCGGTGCCGCCCCTCTTTTACGGTTTGATTTGGCGGGCCCCTCGCCGCAATGTCTTCTTGAGATTACTATTTTAATGGTGGGGTTTCTTTGGTGCGTGTGTGTTGCAGGCGATGGAGGACAAGATGAAGAGGCTGGCCCTCAAAGTGAGCCACCATGAGGACAACATCGAGGGTTCCTCAAATCCCAACTCAATGCTGTTGAAGAGAGGCGTGCATCGACACAGGAAGTAATTATTTTTTCTATATGTAGAAAGAAAAAAAGACTTAAATTTTTTTAATTATGTAACACCAAGAGAGACATTCATGAGACACATAAAAATATATAAGAGTAGTACCATAGGTTACAAATTGTATTGCATAAACTATATTACATGACAAATGATGTTTTCATTAAATAGGATCTATCCGACCACTTGTTCTTCCTTCTCCATCGTGGCGCACCCAGGGGTTTAGAATTCTGTGGAATGCTACGCTCAACGTTTCGTATCTTCGATTGATGGTACGTAAAAGAGAGACATCTCACTGAACCGGTTAGAATCATCTAGGTCAATTGCACCATCAGCTCCTAAAGCTTGTTGCTTTCCAGGAAGAACTACATGCTTCAGCTTATCGGTACTTTTCTTTTCATTCTTAGGAACGATTTGTTCGGCATAAAAGACCTGTACAGCATGATTAGCAAGGATCCATGGGTCGTCTTTGTAACCTACTTTACTTAGATCAAGAACTCTAAGCCCATGACTATCCACATCGTGACATGTTTATCCTCAACCCATTGGCATCGAAACACTAGTGTATGCGAAATGTACCATAGTGTAGTTCCCATATGTCCTCGATGAAGCCAAAGTATGTATGGATTTCCTCATTTTCATCTATGGTCTCGCACCGAACACCGCTATTTTGTGTCATGCTCTTTTTGTCTCTAGCAATGGTACAAAATGTGAAACCACTAATGTCATAGGTGTTCCATGTAGTGATCTGGCGTGATGGTCCAGCTGCCAACTGCTTGATAGTTTGTTGCTCAATTGTTTCTCCATCTAGAAGATTCTGATCCATTAGCCAAGTGGTGAATCGATGTTTGTGTTCATTCATTACCCAAGCTTCAGTTTGCCCCTGGTTTTCATCACGTAGCTCTTTTGATATGTTGGTCGATGAAAGGTTCCATTATCGATATTTGATGCAGGATACTATGATGTGCTTCGAGTACAATATGGTAATCTGAAGGAATAAATGATATTCGTCCCATCCTACCACATCCATGTAGCCTGCCCTCATGTCGAGACAGAGGCCACCCTATTGCAATTTGACCTTTTAGACAACTACCACAGAATGGAGCAGCGGACTCAATGGCCTCTTCAGTAGTGTACCCCTCTATCATGGCTGCCTCAGGACGAGCACGAGTGGATACATAGGAATTTAGTATTGACATGAAACGCTCATACGTCCACATCTCATGTAAATACATAGGACCCGGTGCCTCTATTTGAGGCACCAAATGCCTTTCAAGATGAACCATTATATCAAAGAATGATGGCGGCAAACACATCTCAAGGCGTGACACTGTCTCCACTGCGAATTCTTGAAGAGACTCTAACTCATCATGGTCGATTACCTTCTGTGATATTTTGTTGAAAAAGAAGCACAACCTTGTGATTGCCATTTTTTAAAAACGCTGGACTTATAGCCCCGATGGCAATAGGTAGAAAAGTTGTCGACATTACATGGCAATCATGTGCATTGTAGTTGGTAAGTGTAAGGTCCTTCATCGAAACAATGGATCTTAAATTGGAGGCGAAACCGGCTGGAACTCTCAATTTCTTCAACCACACACAAATTGCTTCTTTCTCATCGTGTTCGGGTTGTAGCTTCTTTGCCGGGAAGGTGGTACTTTCCATTTTCTGAAGAACGGATGAAGCTCATGTTTTATGTCTAAATTTACCATGTCTAGACGTGACTTTAGTCCATCCTTTGTCTTGCCCTTCATATCAAGCAAGGTGTCAATGATGCTTTCAAACACATTCTTCTGAACGTGCATTCCATCGATTGCGTATCGTACATCAAAGGTCTTTCCAAAGATGGTAAATACTTGAAAAAATTGACATCTTCTTAAATGTAGCCCACAGGTTGGCTTGACATCCTTTCTAGGTTTTCCATCTATTGTCTTTTTCCAAAAGTAAATTTGATGTTTTTCACTATCTCAAACACTCTGTGACCTTTACTTGTTACCCAATGGAGCGGTTGACTTTTAGTTCATTTGAATTGTCAAAGTATCTATCCATCTTTCTTAAGCGGTACCTGTCCTTTTTGATAAGTAGCGCCGGTGCCTCATGTACACTAGCTTGTTGGATGCACTTGAGGGGACACATAAAAGGTTTCATCTACGCATACTACACAACCAACCTTTCCCTTGAATTGACCTGATAATACAAAGAGAGCGGGATAATCGTTGATTGTAACAAAAATAATTGCTCTCAAAGTGAATGACTCTTTCTTGTATTCATCCAACATGTTAACACCTGTATCCCATAAAGTTTTCATTTCCTCCATCAAAGGGCTCCAAGAATACATCCATGTCAACACCGGGTTGTGTAGATCCAGAAATAAGAATGGTTAGCGAGAGAATATTTATTTTCTACGCAACAGGGTGTGGAGGGAGGTTGTAGATAGTGAGGATCACCGGCCAAAGTGCTTGTGCTTTGCTGCTCCTTTCGGCAAAGGGATTCATTCCATCGATTACATAGTGCAAACCTAATATTTCTTGCATCCTTAGCAAAATGCGGGTGTTCTTCATTGAATTTTTTTCCATTGTTTGCCATCAATTTGGATGTCGAAGCTTTCCATCATTTTTGTGCCTATTAGAAGCATGCCAGGTCATAAGCTGCATCCTGCAGGTTAGCAAACAAACACCTCAATCGATCAACCAGCGGAAGGTACCACATCACCAAAGCAGGAACTCTTCTCTGGGCAAAATAATCTACTTCTTTTTCTTTGTTGCTTGGTTTTGAACCCTGTTCGGTCTTCTTTCTCTTCTTTCCTTTGGAAACTGAAGTTGCATTCTGTTCTTGTAGATAGTCTTTTTTTGTCTTGTACCGACTTGCACCACAGTTTGGACACTTCTCTAAGTCTGCGTAATCACCTCGATATAGGATACAATGATTTACGCATGCGTGGATCTTACGTACACCCATAGTAAAGCGGACTGATGAGCTTCTTGGCATAGTAAGTGTTAGCAGGCACTTTGTTCTCTTTGGGAAGCATATCTCCAAGAGTACTCAATAATGCATCGAAGCTAGCATCGGACCATCCAAACCTAGCTTTCAACATCAACAACTTTAGCACAGACCGCAATGTCGTGAACTCTTTGGTACAACCCTTTGTCTCATCATATAATGGCTCTGTTGCTGCCTTCTTTAAGGCCTCCATACCTTTCATAAAGAACATTGATGGATCAGTATGACGACGCAATAGTGCAGCCATGAGTTCCAAGTCTTCACACCCTTCATCTTCCACTTCATCCACCACTTCATCTTCAACATTTGGCATATCAGGTTGACTCTGATCTTGTGTCTCATGTATGAACTGCATCCGTCCGTCAACAAGCATATCGGGGCCATTGGGGTTGATGTTCGTAGGGGTTGTATCTGGATATGGGGTAGAGCTACCCTCTCCATGCTTTGTCCAAATCAAGTAATCATTCATAAATCCTCGGTGGAGCAGATGAGAAAATATTGTTTGTGTGTCGTCAAAGACTGCAATATTTTTGCAATCTACACAAGGACAAGGTATGTGCTTCGTCCCAGTATTCTCCATGCATGCATCTTAGCGGCATCAATAAAGCTTTTGACCTCTGGTATGTATGATGGATCAACTCTTGATAAATTATACATCCAGAATGATCTCTCCATCGTTTACCTATATATATAACGAATTCATTATAATCTATGTATTTTAATCAATAAACCTTTTGAAATGTGGTATGTATGATGGATTTACTAACCTTTTGATGATCAATAACCTCCTCTCTGTAATTAGAAAACCTCGCCCTTGTATATTTACCAAATTATAGATATTGAGGCCTAAGGTTCCCTAAGTATGAGAGAGGAGACATGGCAAATAATTAATTAAATCTACTAATTAATTGGAATCCAATACAAAATTATACATAGCTACTTAATTGAATCCAATACAAAATTATACATGGCAAGAAAGAGTATTTAACACTTCTTCTCTCTAAATAAATTTAATACTAGTAATTATCTAAGCAAAAATAATTAAAATTAAATCTAATGAAATTGAACCCTAGCAATTAAATAAGAAACAATCTTCAATTTTCTTCTATCAAAATGAACCTAGTCATGCATGACACACTAAATCTATAGTGCAGGGGATCCTTTAATTTAAAAATAATTATGGTAATAGCTAAGAGACATAAAAAATCCATCTTTAATCACCATATGTAATAGAGAGAAAAACCCTAAGTATAAAATAATCAAATAGAGAAAAACCTAGCTTCTTCCCCTCTCACTCATGGTGAAACCCTAGATCAAAAAAAGTGGCTACAAATAAGCAATATTGGCTAAAAAGATGCAAGAGAGGTATAAACTAACCTTTTTTAGCGTCGGGTTACTGTGGCCGGTCGGGAGGAAGAAGGTTGGCGTAAAACCTCCCCTTGTATTTTAGAAAATCGACCTCCAAATCGCCAACAATGGAAGGTTGGCGCCGGGTTACCGTGGCTGGCCGAGAGGAAGAAGGGGTATTTATAGCAGACCTAGCACCGGGCGGTTGGCCTCACCGCCGTGAAAACACATCAACACCGGCGGTTGGCTAAGCCAGCCGCCAAGTGATGGCCCATCAACCGCCAGTGTTAATGGAGCCATCAACATCGGGCGGCTAGCTTAGCCAACCGCCAGTTGTTGTGTTTTCACCGGCGGTTCTGAAGCCGGGCCCACGTGATTTTTAATACCGGCATCCTTTAAGCTGAACCGCCTGTACAAATAAAAAACCCGGCGCCGTGAGAAATCATTTCGTACTAGTGAAGTCATGCCACATGTGTTGGCTTTACATGCTTGCATATGTATGTACCCACTTGTTTAAATTGTAGATTTGTGTTGACAGCTTCGATATTGTGTCCGAGCCGACAAGACTCATGCCATACTTTTTTTCTCGAATACACAAAAGACTTGCGCATTATTGCATTTAAGAAAGGATTTTTACAACGTTTTTACAAAAATGCGAGAGGTTTTGGATTAATCGATAGCTCACAACCCCTCGCCGAACTCCGATGCTGATCACTCCCCCTAACTAGACAACCTAGTTTGGTCGCACCGCCTTGGATCCACTGGCTCGCGGTGGCCTTGATGACATCGAAAGCACCTGCAGCACCGTCGAGGAAGCCCCCTGAAACAGCCGTTCCTTTCCTTCCATAGCTCCCATGCTGTTAGGGCGAATAGGGTGTCGGCGCCTTTTCCTCTTGTCCCCGTCCGTGCTGCCCGCCAGAAGTCCAACAATCAAGGATCGTGCCCTCTCGCATGTCGTGGTGGCTGGGCTCCCAAGAAAACGAGCATGGTGAACCAGACTTGTCCGAGAACGAGCAGGAAGAGATAATGTGGTCGATCGCCTCGGGCCCCTGTTCACACAAGAAGCAAGGCTCTGCTGCCTCGAGTCCGTGTGGCGTTGGCGTCTATCTGCCGTCCGGGGCGCGCCGCCGCCGCCAGCCAGAGGAAGATCTTGACTCGGAGGGGTGCCCACGTAGTCCATATGCGCTCGAAGTCGGAGTTTTGGTATGCCGGATGGAATAGCGCTCGGTACGCCGATCTTGAGGTGTATACTCCGTCTGACGACCACCTCCAGATGAGCCGGTCCTCGGCGTCCGTGAGGACGGTGTCTCGCACTAGGTCCCAGATCTTTAAGTACTCCTCCATCCCCTGAACGGGCAGTCCGGCCCTGATCTGCGATATCCAAGTGTTGTTGGCGATTGCGTCGCGCACTGTTGTGGACCTGATGTTTCGGCGGTCGATGAAGGAGAACAGTGTGGGTGGCAGGTGCTGTATGGTGTCCCCGTGGAGCCATCGCGCAGTCCAGAACACTCATGCCATACTGTCTGAAGCTTGTGTGTCTCGTCCATGTGTCCCAGTCCGTGTCTCTCCGCACACGTGGAGGCCATTTATTGGTTCCCCTTCAGAGGTGCGCCCCTCACTTTTTTTCTCCGTCCGCGCTATGAGAAAACGTGTTATCCGCCTAGCCCGTGAGATTATTCGCCAGCATGAGAGATGTGGCCGGAGGAGGTGCAGTGGCGGCGGCAACAGACAGCGGCAAAGACCACAAGTAGAAGCATCGGCAGCGCAACTAGGCATCGCGCAGCTCGAGAAGATTCGCCTCCACAACAAGATTGTGGTCGCGTACTGTTCTACCGCCGCGATCCAGCACCTGCACTGCATAACCGGCACGACGATGATATGCATCAGCTGGTGCCGCTGCTAGCCGTCATCGCTCCCAGCGACGAATCCTCGCTCTAGCCCATCATCTTATGGTACGCTCGACGGCCTGCTGCCGTACAATAGGACTGCGACGAGCCTAAATTTAGTTTCTCACCATGGGATTTGAAGTTTCTTTCAATTAAAACTCATGCCATATGCAAGCAGTGAAGTTTCGAGCGGAGAGAACTAGAGGTGAAAATGGAGTTGTATACTGCTGTAACGGAGACGGACTCCTGGCATGCAGTGTGACAGAGAAAAAAAGTGAGGGCCTATGACTGGAGCAAGCCAATGGATAACGTCCACGTGTAGGAGACACCAACGGGGACACGGAAAGGAGACACAAGCTTCAGCGCCACATAAGTCTGGCGTGGTGCATCATGTACATGGAGGTGTCGTGCATGATACGTACGTCAACTTGATTGAGCTAGTGTAAACGTACGTGTGTGTGAGTGAGTGACCTTGGTATTACAAACGACGCATGAATCTGGTCGTGAGAAAATTACCGTCAGACCCTGACAATCCTACATCTATTGTTAAAAAAATCTCAGGAACCACGAGGACCATGCATGCTGTCACTAGCAGGGCCATGAAGAGTATCGATCGCCCGATCAATCCCCAATCAAAACAATCTAGCGTCACAGGACAAGGCGGCGGCCGGCCTAGCACTTGTTGCCGACGATGCAGTCAAGCGCGCCGACGTACCTGGTGAGCGACTGGGCATAGTGGCCGCCCATGGCCTGGATGAAGGTCTAGCTAGCCTGTCGTACCTTGCGCTCGTTCTGGCCACCGGACCTGTTGAAGAAGGCCCCGTTGAGGAACAGGTCATCCCGCGACTTCCACACCCCAGTCCTTGTACTCGTTGTATGGCGGGTACTCCCGTGCTTCGAAGTGGTTGAACGCCATGGTGACCTGCATCACCTTGTCCTTGGTTTGCAGTGTCGCTGTCCCTGAATAGCATCACGAGGTCATGCTTGGTGAAGTGGCCGGACACGACGTGTTCATGTTAGACAAGGTTAACGTAAAGAGGTGTAAGATCTTAGAGATAGACGGTTCATATAATATGATGACGAGATCGAACGGCAATAAAAAAGGAAGAGTAAGATCTTGAATGGTAGAAGACTTATATAAGATGACGACATCTAGATCGGATGGTTATCATTGAGGAGAGCCCTTCAAAAGAAAAACTCTCCTTTTATAGCGTGATGATGACGATGATGATGATGGTGATGATGATGATGATGATACTAAGGTGAGATGATGATGATGATGATGATGATGATGATGATGATGTGATAATAGATATAGATAGATAGATAGATAGAGATAGATAGATAGATAGATAGATTAGCGGCAAACTCCATTTAGTGACAAAAATGACATAGCTTATTAGCGGTGGAGCTTCCCAGATGCTAAATCCCGCTATTTAGAACTTTGATTATTACTCACTTGATGCCAAATATAGGCTTCATATAAGAATCCAAAAAGTCGGTTCAAAAAATATTTATAACCAATACTCACTGCATTTCTTTTATCTGGTATAGCTACTAATTATTAGAAGGGGGGTGTTTTGATCCACCGACTAATAAGTAATTAATAGGTGGTTGGAACAGCCACAAACTTGTTAACAAAATTAATAGTTAGCAGCCTCTAACAAATAGTTAGTTGGTCATTTAGCAGATCTGTTTAAAATCTATTTAGTATTAGTTTTAGCTGGCGACTATAGTACTAGTGGATCCAAATAGGCCCAGTATCTGAACAGATGAGTTGGGCGCATCAAAATTACATGCTTAGATCTTTCTAGAAAGAAACACTTCCGTAAGATATACCTTTTTTTTACTATTGCGGTGAACTCTATGTTCAATAAATAGATATTTTTATAATTAATTCTAAAACATAAATTATGTGGAACACACATACTAGTATGTAAAACTCTAACTTACTACTTGACCAAAAATCATCAACATGAACAACGGGATGACTTAAATAATAGATAAAAAGTAGGTTGAAAGAAAAAAAAATTAGGATGCATCCAATCTGTATGTAAAACTCACTTATTAGTGGAACAATGATTTGCAGACGTACAACTACTAAACTAGAGAGACCATGTTGTGTGGAGCTACATCAGAATGAGTTGTTTTTTGGTCAAATACATATACAGAGCCTTATTAGCAGCAGAAGCTATACCATATAACACACTAATCTGGAAACTTAAACTACATCTCAAAATTAAAGTCTTTATGTGGCATTTATATAGGAGAGTAATATTAACAAAGAACAATTTAGCATGGCTGGCAAGGAGATGAGAAGTGTTGTTTCTTCAAACAAGTCTATACAATATTTATTCTTTGACTATCATTTTGCTAAATTCATGTGAAGTACTGTTCTTGTTTCCTTCAATCTAATACCTCCAATTAGTGTATACAGGCTTGTTGGAAGAGATATATGGAAAACTTAAATCTCAGATTCTTATGGGTGTTAGTACAATCTGTTGGATGATATGACTAACTCAAAATGACATCGTGTTTGACAAGGTCCTAGCATCATCTTATTTGCCGGTTATATTTAGGGGACCTACTGGACCATGCTATAGAAGGAGAAGGATCGCCATGTGATCAAGATGGGGATGCAGGACTATAGATAACTATGATGGAGGTATTTGCAAGACACGGCAATAGACTTGCTTTTTAGTTGTGATTTTGGAAACCTTATTTGTTTTTACTATATCTCAAAACTTTGTTTTAGATTCTGTGGACCGCTTTACTCTTATTTGTAATGAGGAACAACTATATGCATTGGTCATTGTAGAAGCTGGGATATTAATATATATTTTTTTAAAATAGTTATTTAAATTAGATGAAATTAGGTCCTAAGAGACAATTTTAAGGACTCAAACATTTCAAAAGTTTAAGGATAATATTAAGCTTGAGTCCATATGGTTGAGGGATCAAAATAGCCACTATGGGATCAAAATTTTTATGGTCGAGCCAAAATACTTCAAAGCAACCACACACAAAGACACTAGTACACATACCATATTTCTCTTGACACTAGCGTTTTATTTCTCTTGGCGGTTTCCCTTGAGAACAACCAGTAGAAATCGGGTTATATTTCTAGTGGCGGATTTCTTTAAGGAACCGCCAATAGACCGCCAAGAGAAATAGTTTGAAATTAATTTTTTTTGATTTTTCAAACTTCCTTGGATGGAGAAACTCCTAAAATAAAAATTATAGATCTAAAAAAGTTATGAAACTTTATAGTTGACAACTTTTTCATTTAAAATTTATGGAAAACTACGTTCGAAATTTTCAAATTTGAAATTTAAATTTTGCAAATGACCTCGGATGGAGAAACATCTGTAATAACACGGTTTTTCGGAAAGCCAAAAATGCGAACTTTCAAAATCTTTCTTGCAAACATGTGAAACATATAGTTGCTAGGTCAAACGTCGGAAGGATTGCGAGGAAAACGTCGCATACATGTAGTATTGCTTGTAGGAGAATGTTGACGTTCTTGTGTTAATTGTGGCTGCAAATTTCATTTGGAATTTGGAGTGCACAACCAATAGAGAATTCCTCCCAAAACTCCCCTTTGGAACTTCCAAGAATTTCTAATTTTATTCCCTAATTATCTTGGCAAATGGGAGAACCACCACTTAATTTGGAAATGGAAAATAGAAAAGGAATGGAGATAGAATTGGAAATGGGAAAACCCATTTCCTTCTTCCTTCTCAACTGGCCTACTCCTCCCTCTTCCTTCCCTACAGCACAGCCAGCCGCTAGGCCGGCCCAGCTCGCCTCCTTCCCATTAGGACCTGTGCAGACCAGCCCATCTCGCGCCCCCCTTCCCTCACTCCCGATGGGCCTCCCACGGCCCAGCGGCCCACGCCGCCCCAAGGCCCAATCAAGCACCGTGGCCCATCTGGCCCGTTAGCGTGCCTCTGCCCTGAACCTAGGGAGCACTTGCTCCCCGCTGCCACCGCCACCCGGCCCGAACGCGGCGCGCGCTGGTCGCGCCCGGCGTTCGTGCCAGCGATGCGCGACACGTGCCCCGCAACGCGGAAGTCGAAAATCGCCGCCATCCGTTACCTCGAAGCCCTAGCCCAAGGTCCGCTATAAAAGCCAGCCGCCGACGCCGTCCTTCTTCTTCCTCCCTATTCTCCCTTCGGCCCGCTCCGCCGCGCCACGCCGTCGCGCCATCGCGTTCACCGCGCACCGCGCCCGCGACGCCACGGCGTCGAGCGCCGCCGCATGCCACCACCACCCGTGCGCCGTGCCGCGTTCCGGCGTGCCCACGCCATTGCCCGCGGTGTCCTGCTCGGCCACCGCCGCCTCATCACCGCCCACAGAGCCACAACGCCCGCCCGGCAAGAGCAGCTCCACCACCGGAGGCGCCGCGAATTGGAACCACCACGCTGGCCGCCCCCCGCCTTCCAGCCGCCACGCCCACGGCACGACGCGCCGCCGTCGCCTCCCGCACGAACGCCGACGGCGGAACGCCACACTATGTGCCGCTTCAACAAGCCACCACGGCGTCGACGCCATCCTCGTCCAGAAAGCGGCGCCGCCGCATTCCAGCACGGGCGCCAACACCGAACCGAGCAGCAGCAGCAGCACGCACCCCGGCAAGCCTGCCTCGCCGTCGTTCCAGAGCCCTGCGTTGCCTCACTACTCCGCGACGTCGCTGCGAACTCCTACCACCTCGACGCCCATGCTACACCACCCGTTCAGGCACCGAACCCCTAGATGCAAGTGCTACCACTCCATTTGCACCACAAGCTACATCTAGCACCACAATACCGTCACCAGTGAGCCTCCCGGTGCCTGAAGCCATCCTTTCCCCTTGCCGAACCCATGCCCATGTTCCCGTATCACGAAAACGGCCTTCGTGCCGAGTTCCATGCCTTGCGGGGAGTTTTCCGAAGCCTCCACAGCCTCCGAGCCACCTGCCGCTACATCCTGGCCTGCAACGGCATTCTCGGGCCAGCCACAGCCACTGCCAGCCAGCCGCAGCCAGCCACGGCCACTAGCAGCCAGCCAGAGTTCGCCAGAGTGGCTGCAGCAAGCCACGGCTGGCCAGGACCAAGCCCTGTTGGCCCCACGACCCTCCTACTACCTCCGGCGACGCTCCGTTGAAGCCTTGCCAACCACGCCTTCCTCGCCTGCGCCTCGGCGAGCACCGAACGACCCCACCATCGGTGAGCTTCCAAAAACGCCATGACCGGCCTTCGTGCCATTGCCAAACGGACGCACTAGCACACACACGCACATGACGGACCATAGCCGAATGGATCCACGATGTCCGAGATGCCGGAGAGGACATGCCACCTATGACCCCGGCGTCGGCCCCGAACTCTCCTGGACACTTAGCCGTAGCTTGGACCTCGTAGTGCGGTGCTACTCATCTTGGACTGCGGGGATGCCCCCCGGTTGCTTTAGCGATCTGTGGAAACCCTTGCTTGTCGCCATCGCTCCGGCCACCTCGAAATGCGAGGATGGGCCGTCGAGAGTCCCTCGTGACCTTGTCCATTGCAAGCCGTGACCCTCTAGACCCCTTCGGTCTCTCTTTTTACTTTCTATATACACGTCGATCTTGTTGTACCCACTATTGATGACCCGTTGTATTTGTATCTTTGTAATGCAGGACCCATCCAACATAATGCTATGGAATTGTGCTACTCGAGTCTTTTTGAGTTGTTGTCTTGTTGTCGTGTTATTGGTTCTTACGGTTTGATGTTGTGTGTTTATCTGGGACCGTGCCTTCGAGCCGGCTAAGTGATTGTAATTCGTTCGGACGTTGTGATCGCGGGATTCATCTCGCCATGGCCATAATGCCGAGTGTAACTTGAGCCCTCGCTAGTATAGCTTGTGGTCGCGAGCTCGCCTCGCCATGACTATGGAGCTATACTTATTTGTTTGCCTTTTATCCACTCTACGTGCACAAACCCTTGCTACAAAATGACACCCCCTTTTGCAATGCAAATATACGTTGCTAAAACTTCATATATGCGTTGGCAGGGTCTATACCAACACATCTAATATGCGTTGATTAAAGTGGCGTTGCAAGGATCTATTACAATACTTATTTATGTGTTGGTAACATATACAAATAACCGTTGTAAAGTTGCAACGCATAATGATGGGTTATGGCAACACTTATATGTGTTTATACAAACCAACGGTGAACTACTTCTATGTTTTGTTGCAACATATTGTTTTACTTTGTTGCAACACTTATATATGTTGCAAGGAATAAACCGTTAAGTCATTAATATAATGAGTATTTTCTTTTTGAGACAAATGTAGGGATAATGCTAGTACAATTTAATGAAAAATAAAAGACATCTGACACTCAGCGATATATTATAAAAAAGAATAATATCATTACAATGAGTATCATCCAAGCAATTCATGACACAATTTTTATTCAGACTACAAGTCCCTATGGGAGCTAAATATAAAACATAAAGGATCCCTCTTAGAATGCCATCACTCCCTTCTCCTTCCTTTAGTTGATTCTAGCAATTCCCCTGATGATCAGATCGTCCATATATCTTCTTGACCTACATATAAATGTTGGATTAATTTAATATAACTGCACAAATTTATTATAGGAGCTAAAATCTAGTGAATGCAACAACACAAAAACAAAATCAAATTTATGATGCCCATATAAAAATTCAGATAGATCCTATCTCATTAAATTGGCATGTTATCTCACCATGTTAGTCCAAATTGATGTGATTAGAAAATGTTCAAAAATATGAATGATCCAGATGCTCAGTAATCAACAAGATGCAATATGATAAAGAAAGAAACTATCCAGAATTTTTTTTTGTCCAGACATCCCTTAGAAAATGAATAAACGTGAAATAATGAACACCTAGTGCCTATGTTGATCTAGCACTACGGGTGTCAAATGTGCTCTAAAGCGATCTAAGATAGCAAGAGGGATAGTTATGGTTGAAAGCCCTACCAGCACAGCATCCTGCTCCAGCAAATGTTAGCCTCCGTCACTAATCAACGGCACAAATTGCCACTGGCCACCGACAACAGCCTCCAGCAAGCAGCTGTAGACATGCCCTACCACATGATGAGCCACCGCCATGAAACATGAATAGAATATATGAGGTTTATGTTTCAGGTTGCATGACACACGGCTTGGCAATGATAATTTAGAAGTGACGTTAAACATTTAGTGAATACAACACAAATGAAAAATACGACCAGATATAGGACATAGTAGAGATACCTGCATTAAATCAACAATTATGGGTTGTAATCCAAAGTAAAGTGAGTAGAGTAGGTCTGCTACACTACACAAATCTTTAGCAATATTAGGCTATAAATAATAGATCATAAATCCAAAAGCCTCAATTAATTTCACTGATAGAGCATATCATATATGATTAATATTATACTGCAATTTGCAAACATGTTTAGAGCAGAAGCCCATTACACTTCAAAGATTAGTGAACACTAAATTTGGTCCCTAGTATTTTATTCAACATATGCTGAGGAAGCTAGGGTGCTACTAGATGGAACAGAATCTTGCAGAGTATGAACAAAAAAAAAATTATGTTTAAAACAACACACTAGTTTCATGTACTATGATACATGATAACTGAAATAGATGTTCTTGCGGATTAATTTAGTATCTAGAAGCTATTAAATTAGGCACCGATCTACAGTATATATTCATATAGATCAAATCAGACAAGCGAAAAATGCAGGCAAGTGTAGAAACAGGGAAAAGAGAGACTTGCGGGAGAAAGAGAACGTGGACGAGAGGACCTGCGGGATGGAGCCGATCTAATGACTACCCCAACAGATGGAGATTTGTACCACTACTACCACGACATCGCAGGTGTCATGGCAGCACCCTCTTTTAGAGCATCCTAATAGACATTGCGTAATATTTAGAACTGCTAGCGCTTTTTATTCATTCCTTTGCTAGTATCAGAGTGCATGCTATTGCCTGAGCCTTTATTATATGATTGCAACCCCTCTACCATGTCACCCAGCTTTGCGCTCATGCTCACTTACTTATATCTTCATGTCTGCTTGCTTGCATTTATATCACCATACTTACTTTAACTCCACTCGTATTGTATCTGTGATGTGATGCTGGTGGTGAACTCCTAGGTATGGTTTGGCTTGGGATGCCGGACTTGGTGGATAGGGAGCGTGCTGCGTGTGTCTTGGGTGCGTGGAGAGCGAGGGTTATGTCGACCGAGTTAGGATATATGACGAGCTTGAGGCGAGTCTTGCCGTGTGATGTGACATGGGCATCCTATGAGATGAATACCTGTGGCGGGTATATGTGATGTGATGTGATGTGTTGAGGTGGGATCCTGGGTGTGAGCCTTCGAGAGGTGGAGCCCAGGACAGGGGTGCTGTGGTGGCACGTAAAATGGTAAACCTAATGAAGATGTCCAGCTTGGTCAGCTTGAAGGACTTATTAGTACTCAGGCTCACCGGAAATCCTTGCATCCCACTCGCTCTCTTGTAATGGGAGAGACGGTTGGACTACTTGGTATGAGTGATGCCATTACTGCTAGGTTGTGAGGTGATAGGGTGGGCAGCATAGATGTCGGAAGTTCCTATGCCGTTCGAGTCGGCAGTACCACTGGATGGGCCCGGTACTGCCTCCCCCAGTCTTAGCGTGTCGGTTCGTCCGGGTGACCCAGGGCTAAGTGGTAGGATGGCATCAGTCTATCAAGCAAGCAGCCGAAATTTTCCTAGACAAGGCCTGGTCGAGGATGGCTATCTTGTGGGTATGTGAAACCTCTGCAGAGTGTTATGGTTGATCGATCGATACATAAGCCGACTTATCGGCTATGGACCTTTTCTGGGACCTGCTTCACTAGATAGGAGACGTGTCCTTCTTTTCTCCCTCGTGTTGTGACATAGAGCTGGTCGTAGACCGTTGAGGCAGGCCGAGTGGGAGTTGGCCTATCGACATGAGTGAGATGAGATGTGGTGGAAGAGGTGGATGGGTTGGGATGGATGGATGTGTGGATGTGTGTGGTTGGGAATGTGTTAAAACTTGACAAACTATTATATTATTTACTACTTGTTACTATTTTGCATGTGCTAAAGATGCAAACCACAGCCAAATATTAGGATCGCGGATCCCTTGTTTTATCCTTTCCACTAAAGCTCATCGGTGCTGACCATGGCCTACACACATCCGGGCGGTGCGCAGATCTATTACTTCTCGGAGATGTCGAATAGTGAACGATTAAAAGGTCTCATGCCTGCGCTCAAGTTTGGTTTAGAAGATGGAATCTACATTGCTGACACTACTACGATGATGCCCGTGAAGGAGGATCCTTCACCGACGCCTTGTTTACGCCAACTCTTATGACGATTAGATATACTTCCGTTAGAATTACTACGTAATAGGTGTGTTCTCGCTGATGTTGTATCATGTAAAACTTGTAATCTAACGTTGTATGACTGTTATATCTACTGATATATGATAATGTGATGGAATCATTCATGGTTTTATCACATTATATCTCATTCTGTGGATTTTTCCTTCGTGGAAAATCGAGGATGTTTCAAACACTCTAAATAAAAGTTGTAGATCTTAAAAGTTATGAAACTTTGTAGTTGAATACTTTTTCATTTGAATTCGTTTAGACCCTGAAATATTAAATTTATCATCGGTTTTGGATAATATGTGGGGAATCGAAATGGAATATAGATACAAGTAATTGATGGGTGGAGTAGTAGAGAGGGCTACACGCGAGGAGGAGGTCATGGGTTCGATCCCCATGGCCACGTAAGCGCTGCGATTTTACATGAAAAATGTGCTATTTTCACGTTTTCTAGGGAGACATTTCTATAAGTTGTTCTCTACTGGAGGTTTTCAACCAACCACTAGTGAAAAAGGCTATTTTCACTAGCCTCTCCCGCTGGCGGTTGGAAAAAACGCCAGCAAAAATGGCGTACAAACGTTTTTGTACTAGTGTGACCTTTATACTCTATACGATCTTTTTTTATTTAGCCTGTCTTATTAGGTTTGTCCTAAGCTAAATATTTTTATTTTCTACCATTGAATATATATAAGATCCATATAGTTTCACAACATGCATATTATATATTATGGAAATATTTGTCATAATAAATTAAAAACATAAATCTTTTTTTAAATAATGATCAAAACTAAATGTTTTAGGTTAAGATAAAACTGTGACATAAAAATGAACGGAGTGAGTATCGAGTAACTCATTAACATCTAGCTACATCTTCTTCCGATCGAAAAATATGAAATGATAATCTATTTGTCACGTCACGTGCTAGCCATGGCAATATGGCATAGATGAATGTAGTGCATATATATGTGCACAAGTAGTGCGCTGGGCCTGGGCACCTGGCCAACGAGTGGAGTATACACGCGCAGGCACCCGCACTCTTGCTTGCTCCTGCGTGCCAATGGAGGTCAACGGCGGCGGCGAGGTGGCTTGGCGCTTCGGGGCGGCGAACCCATCGCTGGAGGCAGCCAGCGCGCTGAGCATCCGCGCGCTGGTTCATCGGCTTTATGGCTGCGTGGACCCCAACGACCCCAGGCCGCTCGCGCCGCTCGGGCACGGTGATCCCTCGCCGTTCCCGTGCTTCCGCGCAACCGCCGCGGCTGAAGAGGCCGTCGCCGCTGCCGCAACCTCTGGAAAGTACAATAGCTACCCCACCGCCGCCGGCCTCACCAAGGCACGCAGGTACATACGATACTTACCCCGATCCGGTGCCTAGCTTAATCTCGCTCCACATTTCATCTTGTCGGTTTTGGATTCCCGTACGGGTTTTTACTAACCGTAAATATGGAGTTTGTGAAATTCCTTTTTTTCTTTTGTCAAGGAATGATTCCTACGTTCTGGCTATTTCCTGCTTTTATCCATTTCAATAATAGTTACATGAAGACTTTCCTGACACTGTAAAAATATTATACAACAATCAAATGTGCACTAATAAGTATCTCATCAATTGGCACTACCCTTAGGGTCACCATTTGATCACATCATAGGTGCTAACAATCACTCGTCCTATATTATGGTTTGGTCATCTTAATCTGCCGCGCGCAAGCAGAGATCACCGTACATAATGCATGGTTAATTCAAGATCCTACTTTTCCCAGTAGTTCTCCAATGCTAGGTGGTGCTAGCTTGGCCATTAGCTACTTTTTTAGAAAAGGGAACAAAGTTCCAGGCAGCCATTAGCTACTTTCTTTACGATAAATTTTTTAGTTTTAAAATCTTTAATGTGTGTCCAAGGATTGACCAAGAGATTGGAAATCTTAATAAATGAACAAGATGACTTAAAAAAAAAACTGCACCACCATGTTGAAATAAAATTAAAATATTGTGGAGCAGAATATCATATCGATGCTCAATTTCTTGTGCACAGAAGCCAATGCAAGGTCAGAAGGCACAAAGCCCAGTACGTACGTAGTTTAATTAGTGTCCCAGTTGTGCTGCTGATATGATCCTGCAACCACGAGTCTGACTGATTACCAGCCACCACATGTGCGAGAATCTATGCTCACGCATTCCCATCTGACGACAACTGGTTTAGTTGGTTTGCTAGAAGTTTGTCAGCTAGCATTCCTTTCTCGATCCTAATTCAACCGACAGATCGAGATTTAATAGAACTCGTGAAATTTTAACCCACTACAAACTTCTATGAGTATCTGGAAGTTTGTCCAAGTGTCAAAATAGAGTCCAAATTAAAGTTAAAAATCGACTTCAAAGGTTCCTTGATCCTATGCTAGTTATAATTTCACCATGCATAAATATCTTAGAACCTCAAACGCAATCCTCGTTGGCTTCAGTTGCCTATCCAAATTAAAATCCGCACAGCCGCAGAGAGCATATATATGTATGTCTGCCTATGAGTTCCGAAAGCTTTCTGCAAATTGACGCTCTTTCAATAAATTCTTGTGATCATATTTCAGCGCTGTGGCTACATACCTATCTCGATACCTTCCCTACGAGCTGTCGACAGGCGACATTGTCCTTACCGCGGGCTGCAACCATGCCATCGAGATCATCGTGGCTGTCCTTGCCACTCCGGGCGCAAATGTATTGCTGCCACGGCCTGGATACCCAATGTATGAAGCACGCGCAGCCTTGGGTGGGCTCGAGTTCAGGCACTATAATCTTCTTCTGGACAAAGGATGGGAGGTTGACATTGAAGGTTTGGAGGCCCTTGCTGATGAGAACACCGTCGCAATTGTTAGGATGGGAGGTTGACAAATGAATATCGATTTTTTCTGTGGAAATTTGACGACGAGTGAAGGATCATTCACCTTCCTTAACGCGGTGATCTCACAATTTCAGCCCTCTAGATTGCAGAGACAGCAAAAAAAGCTCGGGATAATGGTAATCAGTGACGAAATTTATGAGCATTGCACATTTGGAAGCAAGCCTTTCGTGCCCATGGGTGTCTTTGGTGAGATAGCTCCAGTAGTGACACTGGGTGGCATATCCAAGAGGTGGATGGTGCCTGGTTGGCGGCTTGGTTGGATCGCAATGACTGATCCAAAGGGAATCCTCAGGAAGAAGAAGGTATTGCATTCCTTGACGATACATTGATTTCCTTTTCTTTCTTTTTTTTGTGTGCTCTACCATATCTACTTAGAGATGAGCTTGTTTCTCCAATATATAGATTCTTGAGTCCATCATTATCTATCGTGGCATCTCAGTAGATCCAGCAGCAATTATTCAGGTCAGTACTCAGGATTCTTTGTGAAGTCGTCCATGCATTTAATTTGCCACTTGAGTAGCTGGCTTGCTGCTACCCTGATGGTTAACTTCCATTAATTACTTGTAACTGACGCCATATATTATTGTGTGTGCAGGGAGCTATACCCCAAATCATTGCAAACACGGATGATGTTTTTTTTACAAATGCTATGAACATGATGAGAGAAGCCGCAGAGATATGCTACCAGAAGCTAAAGTGCATGGAGTGCATCACCTGTCCTCACAAGCCAGAGGGATCCATGTTTGTCATGGTTTGCAATGACTGAACTCCATACTCCATTTTTAGTCTCTATCGTCTACATTTCCTCCATAGCATGATATATCGCTGCTACAGGATTGACCATTATGCTGGTTATAGAGCCTTTTCCATTGCTGGTTTTGATTTGCAATGATAGCATTGAGCTATCACCGCTGTTTTTTTCACCCAAGTAGTTCTTCCCTTTTTTTCAAAGAACAAAAAATAAATACATGGAAGGTGTTGTCAGTTGCAATTGCTGCGATCCACCTAACTCAAAGGCAATAGCAGGAGGATGGTCAATCGTTGACTGTGATAGATGGTATTGATGAGCAGCATGTGGTGCCTCCCTGTAGTAGTGAGGCAGCCAAGTTCGCTGCCAGTACCTCAGAGCCTCAGGAGGTCATGGAGAGGAGGAGGAGGATCGATGGAGCTAGAGACACAGAAGGAGGGGGAGAGAGGAGGACTAGGAAGGGAGAGGGCAGAGAGATACAGAGGGAGGGAGGGTGAGGATGAAGTACTGGGGATGGAGGGGTGAAGTGGACATGACATCCACATAAATATTCAGTTGAAACAAACTTTGTGTCTGCACCTCGTATCACTATCAGTTCAAACTATAAACTGACGTTCTAATAGCACAATAGTTGATTGCAATTAGAACCAAAAGTGAGAATACATTACCACTAATAGATCTTTTCAAACCCAGCAATGGTGATAAACCCGGTAGTTATACTTCACCTCATGGTTCTAAAGTAAGTAACATTGATATAGTTGGTAACATTCGTATCCTGGGAATTTTGGAAGCACTAGAATTCTTGTGTGTTTGAAGGAGCCTTTCCTAGTATCCATACACTCATGCAAATCATAGGAGATGAGTGCATGGTTGGGCCATCAAAGCTTAGTGAATTGCTCTCAAGGTCTTTGGTCTAGTTTGCCTAACTTTTGTGACACAAGTTTCGCACATCCAATTCTCTTATTATGAATCCCCTATAGATATACTTCTTACTGACTGATTATGGCTTCCCTGAATAGAGGGTAGTTTTGTTGCTCAGATCCTGATATTGTAGAATCACCCCCTACCCTTTCTTATTCTGTTAGGGTGGGTGTGTGTGGTGCTATTTTGTGTGGTGAGATATAGGTTGCTTTCTAATCCAACTCATCTTGTATTCCTTTGTCTAAATACAATGACAACTCACACAAACCAAATTGAACACCAAATCCAACCAACCAAATTATGCCATCAACAATATCTCCTATTTAGTTCAAGAGAAAAAAAAAAGATATTGATGACAACGATTGGTCTTTATTTGTTAGTTTATATGATGATATGTAGCTTGAAATTTCAACAGGTAAAGTTGGATATCTCTTATTTCGATGGCATTGATGACGATATTGACTTCTGCACCAAGTTGGCCAAAGAGTTGATCTGCCCAGATAAAACAATTGTCTTTGAGAAGTATCTTATTATCCTGTGGGGTTTTTTTGAACAATATTCATACATCTATGAAAATTAGAGATGTTCGTAAATTTTAAGGTGATGGAGCTTCTAAAATATATTCATAGACCTCTAGCCAACACTTTTTTTAACAAAATTCTACCAAATCAAAAAATAGTTTGATGTATATAATATATAGGATATGATGGTAAAAGTTGTTATTGAGGTTGACGCACTAGCTATGGTTTTATAGGTGTCATAATGTGGGTTTTGAAGGGCCATGGTATACCGTGGATAGAACATTTTTTATAAAGGAAACATTTTATTACTATATAATCATTACATTAGTTTGATACGATAATTATGAATCCACATTGAAATGACTTTTGTTTAAATTGGGCGAACCTATATGCGAACCAGATCTGAATAATATAATTTCTCTCGAGAACTGACTCTTTGGTTCTAAGTTCCAAAAAACTCATTATGATCTTGTGTAAGCCTGATGTTAGCAATGCTAAGAAGTTCATTTCAGCTGGACTTATAAGCCGATTGATAAGCTGGACTTATAAGCTAGTTGATAGCTGAAACATCTAATTTCAGCTGGTTTGTTGTGAGAGAAAAGCACCGCTGGAAATCATGGTGATGAGATGAGATGTACTAAAGACCATGGTTATAGTATCTTGTGTCTAACGATGTTGTATAAGCAAGTACATGTTTCCTTCAAAGTTGAGTTCCCCAACCTGTTATTTTCATAGAATCTCATAAGGGGCCCATCTTTTATTGAGAAGGGTCCAAAGTAGAGAAAATATTGTTCCACCTTCATAAGACTATTGCAAAAATGTCCCCAATTTTTTCATTAAGCTTGAGATAAAGTCTTAGGGACCCAAATACTTGTTCCATATTATTTGCTACCTCTCCCATATGTTATAAGTTGCAAGTAGCTATTTACTAAGAATTCCAATGTTTGTAATATCTATTTCATGAACTTCTAACACCCCCTTAATATTTTGGATGACAAAGTATGTTCTGTACAACAAGGCAATACTTGCTCTTTTGGTTGTCACTTTGCTAGACAAATCTAGAGAAAATGTAATCTAATTTCTTTAGCACACCTCTTGTAATTGGAGAAATACATTGGTATTCGACATTGAGTTTATCAGTGTTTGACATGCTCCTATTAACATATGTTCCTCTTTCCATCTATTTAAACATCTCTCATCTTCCTAAAATGAATCGAATCTCTATATGTATCGTTACAAAAGCTCTGGATTTACTTCCACAAAGCTCAGTATATTGGTCTATGTTTTGGGCCTCGCTAAAATAAATGCAATTCACTTTTATGGAAATTTAGTTTAAGACCTAATACTTGCTAAAAAGCATATAATATTAGCTTCATGTTTTAGGCTTGCTCTAGATCATGTTCCATAAGGTCTATTGTGTTATTGGTGTATCACAAAACTAATAAACCGCCATGCACCTTATGTGGCATCACTCCAATTAACTTCCCTTCTTTGCATTGGCTCTATTAGTGAAGATTGTATACTGTGAGCAACAATGTTCCGGAAAAAGGAGATAATGAGTCCTCTTGACAGAGACCTTTCTTTGTTGAAAAAAAGTATCCTAGCTCATCATTGACACTATTTGCTACACTCCTATAAAGGACAAAGGTTCCAATCCATTTGGGAAAAGGTCTTATACAAAGTTTGTAGCAAAAAGATCATCTTACCTTATCATAGGCCTTCTTAAAATGAATTTTGAAAATGATCATGTTTAGTTTCTTTTAGTGGACTTCATGTAGTTCTCATTTAGGATAACATCCTCTCTTCATAGATGTTGTGCCCTCTCCCAAAAATCGACTGAGTTGACTTATTATGTGATCATCAGCCACCATATTAATGTGATTAGTAGCCACTTAAGTAAAGATTTACAACTAACATTAAGTAGGTAAATGTGTCTATACTGATGTATTCAATTTTCTTCTAGTACCTTTGGAATGATGGTGATAACACCAATGTTTAAAACAAACAATGGTGAATCCCTTTTATGAATATTTTGATAAAACTCATCTAGGTAACCATCTTTGATAGGACTGAAATTGGCTAAGATAACAAACAACAAATTATTGAAGCACTGCTTAAATTCTCAATTCATAAGATTTTTATGGTTGTAATGCAGGCAGTGGGCTTGGGATGAAGAATTGGCTCCGTGTAACCTTTGCTGTAGATCCTCCTCTATTGGAGGATGGGCTAGAGAGGCTCAAATCTTTCTACCTAAGGCATACAAAACCCACTAGAAATCATGTCACCTCATGATATGTTAATATAAATAATATTCTATCAACTATGTGGATGATCCCTTGCGATTAAATAAAGATGTATAATTTGTGTTGTAACAAAAGGAATTCTAGTCCATTCTTTATGTTGGATCATATCAAAATCTTAGGCTTTGTTTAGTCTCTACGTACATTGTGATTATGAATATTTAGTGAACAATGAACAAATTTTCCTACTTTATGCTATATACTCTGCCATCCTCCCATGATCTCCTTCCCTCCGCCACTATGATCTCTCCTAACTTGCAAAGGGACGGTCAGGACACCACAGGAGGCATGCTCTGGTTCTTCTCCACTGCTACCATACTTGGCATCTCCTTGGGCTCGCCCTAGTTTGAGCTTGTGGTACAATACTAGGCCTACTCAGTTACTCCTCGTCAACTATGGCTGTGTCACCTGCAGGAACAAACTTCCTTGGTCCAGGCTTCTTGAATGACACTGATGCCTTCTCGCAGAGACATTGGTGGCCAAGGTGGTGAACTCACTGAAGGGTGCTCTAGTGGGAAGGAAGAGGGAAGAGAAAAGAATTTTGGCAACATTAGGCTGCACTAAGGATTGAGGATCCTACAATTTCTAGTAAATGAAAAACATTATTACTTTTGCTTCTAACTCAACTTTTGGCCTACACCGTGTTTTACGAGGCTCGGCCCGTTCCTTTCTTTTTTAGTAGAACGACCCATTCTCTTCTCTTTTTTTGAGAATTATATAGTACAACATAGATACCTAGGTTACGCCCAAATAGAATGGTCTGCACCATTAGAACACGTCCTCCTTCCTCTTTTGCTTTTTGGACTGAGGCGCAATAGGTCTAGTTAGGCCACTCCCCACATCATTCTTTTTGTTGCGGTCATGTCTGGCTTGAGATTCCACATACATAATACAATGTTAAGCCTCGGAGCCTTTCTTGTTCCGTCAGCCCATGTGGACGAAGATGGTGTCATCTTCGACTCCGATCTAGAGCAGAGCGTAGGACTCAAAGGCAAGGAGGTCTAGCTCAACGCGGCCACTTCTAGAGCCGCGACATCTAAATGGTTTCACTAGAAGATCAAAGCCGCCGAACTTGGTGCCCTAATTCTACACCAGTCTTCGTATTTAGACACAGGTGTGGACGCCAGGCTTCAACACTACCTCCCTAGAGGTCATCCTAACATCGTGCGCCGCATTCCCCCACCTGTCGGAGTCGCACGGCCTGATGCATTCTTGGCACCAGCACTGCCCTAAGCTCTAGTAGGCACCGGCTCTGTCCTCTCGTCTGCGGCTTCATCATTGGCCATGGCAAGACCTGATGGATGTGAATCTCTTCCTCGCCCTCGCTCTAAGGCTTAGATCATGATGTCCCTTAGCCCCTGCCCTTCAAGCTATGCGGCTGGCCTCCACCTTCCCGTGCCATTGAGAACAGGTTCAACGAGTACGTCATCATGTCGTTGTATAGCCGTTTCTTTGTCTCTAATAACCCGACACTGGGAGCTGGCCCATGCGCATCCATGACCACTGCAATGGCTGACATTGGGCAAGCTTTTCAAAATAGAGAGAAAGAGATGTAATACCGACCATCGATTCCTAGACGCACAAAGTAGAATGGTTGTTGACCCCAGTCAACTCTCTTGTTAATAAGAGATGTTGCTGGTCAACTAGTGGTTTTTAGCAGAAAAGACCTTAAACTTGCTTGTTATTACCTGAGATAATATTTGTCTGTGGAGCTTTTAGAAAAAAAACCCTAAAATTTTATTTTCTAGAGAAAATGCTCCTAAAAACTGTTTTTATGTCAAATCTGCTTTAATTCTGAGGTACTCCCTCCATCCCGCATTAGAAATCATTGTAGCAGACATTAAGGGTTATGGTAAAAGACCTCACTAGCCCTATAACAATCATACCCTAGCACTATTTAACTGACGTGACATCTTCATTGATGATGTGCTCTCCATTCCCCATCCCACTCATAGGGGCGAGTATTTTTTTATCTTTTATTTAATGATAGTGGATGACAGGGAGACAGTGAAGTGATAAATGGATGGTTGCTGCAGTATAGGGTAGGACTCGCGCTGCAGGGCTAAAACGACATGCTTTCTAGAATATTTTTTGAATCTAGAACGACCTATATGGTGGGACGGATGGAGTAACTTACGCTCACACGGTTGAAGCGGCGTGCTCTACAGTTTTCAAATCGTTTAGTGTGTGAACTAATTGATTGATTGGCTGAGCTTAGATTTGAAACTGTATTCAAATCTAAACTAGGACTATATTATTATCTCAAAGTAAAGTTGGACGATATAGTTAAGCTGGACATAAGAAAATATTGTTTCAAAAATGATTTCTCGAAATTACCAATGAGGGTCACGCATGTCTAATGTATTGCCATTTGCTAGAGTTTTTTTTGAGTGTTGGAAAATGATGTTTTCAGTCGTAATTGCTCCAAACAAGTTTAAAGAATAAATATACAAAATATAATTTGTCTTGACTTGATGATTTTTTTTTTGAGATAAGTCTTGACCTGATGAATGGCCTAACGATATGCTTCTCTCTCCTCCTCTAATTCCAGGAAGGCCCAAAAAAAAAGCCCAACCTGTTTTGTGCATTGCCCAGCAGCCCAGCAGCTGTAGCTAGGCACCACCTCCTATCCTGCTCCGCCTCTCAAAAAAAAAAAATCCTGCTCAGCTGTAGCTTAGGGCAGTGCTTCTTTCATTTTTATCGTTTTTTCCATGTATGTTTCATCCATTTGGCCTTCTATATTGATTTTTCACCTTTTTCAGTCCACTTCGTCCATATGGTCTCCAAGCTGATTTCTTGTATTTTTTAATCACAAATTAAAAAAATAAATACACCTATAATACCATGGACATATATAAATCGTTTCTCTTACTTAATTGTAAGACGTGATCCTAACCACCAAATTATTTGTATCATTTTAATTACTAACGAAATCTTTTTTTTATTATAAACATGGATCAACTTATGTCTGACAAATTAACCATGAATTAAAATATTGAATAAAGTAAATTAAAATAATAAAATAAATAAAAACAAAAGTTTAATAGAAATAAAAGGAAATAAAGTAGAAGAAAAAAATAGGAAACATAATAAAGTAAACTCATCTAGGCCTCAGACGTAAATGTGGACTGGTAGCTCCAATATATCCAGACGATGCGCTAACTTATAGTCCAAAAGTAAAATAGAAAATAGAGAAAAAATTATAGTGAAGAAAAAAATAAATATTTGAAAAAGATAAAAACCTACATGGGGAAGAAAAATAAAAAAATAAAAAGATTAAAGATAACATACCAAATTAGAATTGAACACAAAAACACAAATGTAAAATAAATAAAAATAATTACAAAAAAGAAATATATAGAAAAAAGAAAAGAATCGACTCAATTTCTCCAAAGACATGCGCTAACTGCTCCATTGTTATTGGACCTAAGAAAAATAGAGAAAGCAGCCGAACCGTACCACAGCTGCGCGGCTTATAATGGACCACCTTTTAGCAAAATTAGGCTTCCCTAAGGATTTAGGATCCTACAGTTTCTAGTAAACGAAAAGATTTTTTTTAACTTTTTTCTCTAACTCAACTTTTGGCCTGCCTCATGTTTTACAAGGCTTTGCTCGTTCTTTTCTTTTTTAAGCGGAACGGCTCATTCTCTTCTAGGTTATACGCCCACATTTAGGAACCTCCTTCCTCTTATACTTATTGGCCGAGGCCCAAAAATCCCACTCAGGCCACTTTTGGATCACTCCTTTTGTTGTAGTCATGCCAAGCCTAGGATTCCTCATCAATAAAAGAATGTTGGGCCTAAAAGCCTTTCCGGTTCCTTCGGTCCATGTGGACGATGATGGTGCCATCTTCAACTCCGATCTAGAGCAGAAAACAGAACTCGAAGGTAAAGGAGGTTCGACTCTATGCCACCACCTCTAGAGCCACACCGCATCTGAATCGTCTTGCTGGGGATGAAAGCCGAAGAATGACACCCCTATTCTACGCTAGTCATCATTTTTAGAGCTCAGGCACGGATTCCATGCTTCAACGCCACCCCCTAGAGGCTATCCCTGATGAGGCACGGCCCGATCTTCCGAGAGGTATTGGTAAGTTCGATTGGTGGAGAACTCGACGTTGGTGATCCGGCTTCAAATCAACACGATTCGAACCCTGCAACCGTTACACCACTGCTCTGTTGGTTATCAACCAAGCACAACTTGATTGACCTCGCCAAGAAGGCTGATTCCTGCAAGCGAATCGAAGAACACAAGCAAAAAAGTTTCAACACACAATCTGAAATTACAAATATGAATGATGCGAATATCAATTGAGGGTTCAAGAACTTGGTTCCAAACGACTAATTGACACAGTGGAAGAGATTAAGAACGGGGGCCCTGGATCACTGTAAATGGATTTGTCACCACAGTTACAATGAACGATTCAGTTTCTCGATGGAAAACTAAACTCTAAAACAAAACCTGAGTTTCTAGCAGTGGCGGCGGCTGTAAAATATACTAGGGACGTCCTAGGATTGGAGGCGCACCAGGGGGCGCCCATAACATGGGCCACAAGCCCGACTCGGTACAAGGCCAAGTTGGCCCAGAAATAGGTGTCGCAGCATATTTCGTGGTCACACAGAATGATCCACGAATGCTCTAGAGTTGGGACCAGAACCAAACTGACGGCGTCGTCGTCCCCTTTCCAACGCATATTCACAAGCCTCGTTTCGACGTCGTATGAGGAAGTTATGATCGAAACATTGAGGACATGTCTGTTGAATCTGAAGGTAACGTGACAGCTGAGTTGGAGATGAGTTGCAACTTGGAGAAGACCATGGCGTTGGTGTGTCCAGCGTGGCGATGTCCTCATCAATCCCGATGCCCTGCACTGCTTTCCTTCTCCCCCACCCATGCCGAGTTGCACAGACTCATGTGTTCTTGACACCAGCATCGGCCCTTAGCTCCAATAGACGGCCGACTTTGTCCTTGTTGTCTACAACACCTCTTCATTGGCAATGACAAAATCTCACAGACATGAATCTCTTCCTCGATCTCTAGGCTCTAAGACTTAGGGCATATTGTCCGTTAGCTGTCGCCTCCTACCTCCACGGCCATCACGCCACCACATATAGCTATTTATTGGTCTATTATAACTCGACACTGGGAGCTGCCCATGTGCATACATATTCGCCGCAGTGGCCTAGATATTGGGAAATCTTAAGAAAACAAAGAGAAAGAGAACGAGAGTCGTACTGACCGTCGTCAGTTCTCTAATGAATGACCAAGCATATTGGTTGTTGACCCCAGTCAATGATCTCTTGCCAACCAAGCGATGTTGGTCAGCTGGTGGTTTTTAGCATAAAAGACCTAGAAAAAGCCCTAAAATTTATTTTTCTTAGAAAAATTGATCGATCCTAAAGGGGGTTTTGGTCATAACTTCTTCGTTTCAAATTTTGACACAGCTTGTGCTCACGCGGTCGAGGTAACATTGCTCTACAGTTTGCATATTGTTCTGTGTGAATTGATTGGTTGATCTTAGATTTGAAACTATATTGAAATCTAAACTTGGTCCATATATTATATTATATTATCTCAAAGTAAAGTAGGATATAGTTAAGCTGGACATTAGCAAACGCTGTTTAAATGATTCATGGAGACTGTTATCGGGGGTGATGCATGTTTTTTTTGATAAAACATATCTGTATTTCAGATAAGGAAAACGTACATGACGATGTACAAATACAGATACGTATAAGGATACGGATACAGCTGTCCAAACCAAACAACATGAAGGACCCTAAAGAAAAAAGAAACTACAATGAAGACCCTGAGCCCTCCATGAATCCAGAGCTCCCGCAATCCTCGTCGCCGGCCACCACCGCCGCCGAAGACATCGGGCATCACCTTGAGCTGAAGAAGCTCCATCGCACAAAGGCTTTTGTAGGAGTCGAAGTAGATAAAGCCGTCGGCGGTCGTCCGTCGACCGGGGCCGCGCCCCAGCTCCTCCAGCTCCCGAATCTGGGCTCGCCGTCGACGACCATCGCCGCCGAGGGTGAACCGAGCCAGATCCAGCCGGCCTCCAACCACATCACCCACAACCAAACCCGCATCCTTGGAACAAAAGAAAGGCCACGGCCACATCACCTGGAGAAGATGAAGCAGCAGCAGCCCCGGACTCCAACGATGAACACTCCGACCTCGCAGGCGACGCTGGAGGAAGGCGCCGCCGGGACGAAGGAGAGGCCGAGAGAACTTATTCCCCAACGACGGTGACGCCTCCGCCTCATCACCGTCACCCGGACAAGCACGCCGCGGAGGTAGTGGTTGTTTGATGTTCAAAAATATAATGTGCCTTTCCTGTGAATAACGGCCCAGCAGCGATCTGCTTCTCTCTCTCTCATTCCTCTCTCGTCTCATCCCAGGAAGCCCAACTTATAGTACCCAAAAGTTCTAGGAAACCCAAAACTGTTTCCTTTTGTACTACACTGGCCTAGCAGCGCAGCAGTTGTAGCCCACCAGTTGCATCCTTGGGCCGCATCGTCCTTGAGTTTCCAGTGAAGCAGATATATAGCTGGACGATTTAATATTCTCGATCGCAGTCTGTAGCTCTAACGTGCGTGTACGTGTACATACAGGTCAACAACGTACATGTGACTGCAAACAATACAGCTAGCTGGTGTTTGGACATGCATGCATCACGGCGGTCGATTTATTAGGGCACTCCCAATGCTATATAGGGCAGTCCCAATGCAAGAAACCACTATAGTTTCTAGAGCCTAGTATATTGTACCAAGAAACTATCTTTTCCATTGCATGATTTTGTACTAGAGTCTAGATAATAAATTTGCCCAATCGTTCATTTTATTTCTATCTCCCATCTTTGGATCCTCCGTGCATTTTGCTCTTCTTTTCCATCTCGTCCTCTGCCACCGGCGTTCACACAGCAGACGAGCACCGTCTCCGCCACACTGGGACAACTAGCTAGCAGCTCCATGAATATGCGTCACACTCACACCATGCTGAGCTCTCGTCAAGTTCATCCATCACCACGAAGGAAGGATTGTTAGATGATCATCGTCCAAGGTGCACGGCCTTCCTCCTGCATGACATGGCAGACTCCGTGGCTGCTGCAGCGGTGGAGCGGGCGCGGACGGTGGGTGCTGGCCGCCGGGAGGCCGACGTTGACGACGCTGTGCGGCCTCGTGTGAGATCCGCGTGCGGCGGCGAGCCAGCGTGAGCTCTGCGCCTTGTGCATGTGCTAGGTTGCCTTGTCCGTGTGCTTGAGACGAGAGACATGGGACCGGCGAGGTGGGCGTCGAGCGGCTGCCGTGACCATGCGCCGACCGGCGAGCCGACGAGCTCCATGGCGGCATACGGCAAAATCATGAGGGCAGCGCGCGGTGGCAACGGGCGCGACTGGAGCTCCACAGCAGGGCGGTGGCCGGCGCTTCGCGTGGCCAAGCTGCTGCTGCAGACGGCCCTTGGCCACCGGAGGGCGTAGCTTGGAGCAGGAGATCCGATCTAAGAAGGAAGGAAACGACCCGTTTCTTCCCAACGCCGATCTGGTCGTTTCCTCGCGCATCGGCAATTTGCTTACGTGGCAAGACAATTAATAGGGATAGAAACCATCATCAATACACCATTGGGACTGCCCTTATGGTAGTTTCTATATATATTAATTAGCCTGTTTCATAAATGTTTTGCTGATGTGTCAAGAGATTAATTGAAGAGAGAGAGGGAAAAAGAAAGAAACCGTTTCGTGGAAGAGAAACGAAGTCCTCGCACGGAACGAGACGATAGGAAACCGGAAAAATTGCGTTGGGGAGACCCAGGTCGTGTCTTCCTCCCTCACCCCGGATCTGTTGCACCACTCATCCAGATCCCCGTCGCGTGCTCGCGCCATGCGGCTGGGTCTCCCGGCCGCTCCCAATTCGTATCCCCGGCGTCCACGGCCATCTCGCCATCTGAGTCTGGCACTGCGATGACGATGCTCCATCCGCTCCTGCGCTGGTGACACACCCCGCTCCTCCTTTCCTTCCCCCGCCCACAGCAGCGATGCTCCGCCACTGCTCGGTGTTCTGCTCCAAAGCGATGCTCCGGCGCACGTGATGCTTGGCTCTGCTCTCTGCTCCGGCCTGCGCGCATACAGATCCTCAATCGTGGCCTTCATCCAGTGCGACGGTGCATGCGGACGCATGAACATGTTTTAGTCCTCTGTATTTGCAACTTCACGCAAGCTACTTCGATGCTTGCCACACTTGATCAATGTTCTTTCTATGATGCACCCGTGAGATCATTAATGTTTTTCTTTACGTAGAAACTACTATGGAAATCATGGTTGTGAAGGTTAGTTTCCATAGATCATTTATTGTTTGATTTTCTCTTGGAAACTACCCATTGAAACTATGCATTGGGACTGCCCTTAGTATTATACTCCCTCCGTCCCTGAATACTGCAACTTCTAGAATCCATGCCAGTCAAACTTTTTTAACTTTGACTAACTTTATAGAAAAAAAAGTATCAATATGTAGGATATAAAATGAGTATCTTGTGAAAATACATTGTATGATAAATCTAATGGTACTAATTTGGTATCATACATCTTAGTACTTTTTTTCTAAAAATTTAGTTAAAGTTTAAAAAATTTGACTTAAGACAATTCCAGAAGTTGCAGTATTCCAAAAACTATCCATTGAAACTTAATACATGTTTTACGATACTTTTATTATATTAATTAATGTCGTACGTTTATACATTATACTAGCAGCAAAGCAAGCACCAGACTAATAATGCCAAATGTTGGCGTCGTGCACGCTGAAGTTCCTGCCACCGTACCGATGCATGGGCTGCCTGGTCGCTGCTTCTAGGATGATCGATCGACCTATCGCGCGCAGATCTCACTTGCTCTGCTCTGTCTGGCCCATTTTCACGACGCTGCATGGCAGCCTTCATCTCGTGGAAGGATTTCCTTGTGACTGCATGCGGGCCGGCATGCTGGATTTGCTCGGTCGTTGGCATATGTACTCCCTCCGTCCTTTTTTTAAGTGTCGCCGTGGGATGCGGGCCATAAGTTTAACTTAATTTATAGAAAATACATGTAATATTTATATTTTCAAATAATTCGTTAAAAAACTAGATCCAAAGATCTTTCTGATGATACTAATTATGATATTAATTAATAATATTTATTATTTATTAAAATTGCCGGTATTTACTTCTCGTGAAGTGAAGCGATAGTTATTTAGGGACGGAGAGCAAATGAAAAAGTGTTTAACTACAAAGTTTTATAACTTTTGAGATCTACAACTTTTTTTAGATTGTTCCTCCATCCGAGGTAATTTGCAAAATTTAAATTTTAAATTTTAAATTTTTCGTTCATAGTTTTCCATAAAAAGATGATTTCAAATGAAAAAGTTATTAACTACAAAGTTTTATAGCTTTTTGATATCTACAACTTTTATTTTAGGAGTTTCTCCTTCCGAGGAAGTTTGAAAAACTAAAAAAAATTAATTTTAAACTATTTTTACCGGCGGTTCCTTAAGAAATCTGTCGGTAGAAATACACTTTTTAATGACGATTTCTTAAGAAATCCACCAAGTAGAAATACATAATTTCTACTGGCGGTTTCTTAAGAAATCCATCATTAAATAGAGCTGATTTCTATTGGCTATTCTCAATAGAAATTGTAAATAAAACGCTAGTGTCAAGCGAAATAGTTTGTGTACTAATGAGTTGAACGTTATTAGTTTTCATTGAACCATAATGTCAAAGCTCTATGCTATCCCAAAACATTTTCATCCTTAGTAGAATTGGCATCATCACGAAAAAATGACCTGTTTCAAACACCAATCATATATAAAGTATAAAATTCTTTCTTGTCAGTACTACTACCCGTCTAGTACTAGTAGTACTACAAAACGTACAAGACATGTGGTTAAAATAGGAAGTTCTAGGAAAGGTGAAGAGTACTACTCGTAGTACGTAATGTAGCACCATATTGTTTTTTGTGTATGATGAGGCCAGCTTTCCACATGCTGAACGAGACAACATTACATCTAGCCAACGCTAGCTAGCTCCCTTAAAGAAAGACCACAAATTAAACTAACAACGTACTTCCGTCCTACTATTAAGTGGATACTTAGCTATAATATCCCTATCGAGTGAGTATCCAGCATGCATGCATGGATGCCATCCCACGTACCGGCCGGCGACGGCCTGCTAGACCTGATGCTGCGCAGGTGGCATCGCCGTCGCCTCCTCCGCCGTCTCGGCGGGGAGTAGGAGCACGATGAGGACCCTGTAGAAGCAGTAACCCACAACCGCGAGCAGGAGGCCAACACCGATGGCCACGGGGAGCGGAACGCCACGGTCGAAGCAGCTGTACATGAAGATCGCCGAAAGAAACGACGTGAGCCCGACGGCGGCGTAGACCAGGCCGCGGCGAAGGGCGGCGCCGTGCTGGTCCTGGAAGCGCACCTGCAGCCGGCGCCGCCAGTACAGGACCGTGTACAGCAGGAGCAAGCAGGCGTAGCAGAGCGCCGCCAGACATGGATTGCCAGACCTGTAGTACTGGAATACGATGGCGGTGATGAACGCTGAGTTCACGAACAGCGTCAGCACCGCCAGCAGCAGTCTTGGCGGAGACATGAAGTTGACTAGCTAGCGCGAGGGGCGGCGTCGCGGTTGCACGCTGCTGGCGGCCGGCCGGTTTGGTCCTGGTGGGCGCCGCCGGTGGAAAATGGAATGGTGGGCGGCCGGAGGCTACCGGCGGGAGCAGGAGCACAGCGGCCTGCTGGAGCGCCGGCCAGAGCGGAGAGAGGGCGGCACTGAGGAACCGCGAGTGCGGGCGGCGAGCTGGAGCCTGGAGTGGGAAAACGCGGAGGCTGACTCTAACAATATATATATATATATATATAATGCTCGTCTACTCCTAATCTTCTACTGTGTCCGCGTGGTAGCTGTCGTTTAGCGCTGTCGTGGCATTCCACGTACGCCACTTGTTCAGTAGATTAGATCAGGCTGTTTCTTCTATTTTTGTTCACCATTGTCTCCAACTAGTTATGTTGTGGGGAACATTTTTTTTTGGTGTGCGGATCATCTGACAAACAGTAGCCAATTAGGCTATATATCAACATAAATTAATACTCATTTCTGGGGTAGAAGTGAAACAGAAATACAATGATTAGAAGGCATGTTTGAATCAGTTTTACATTGATAAAAAACAAGTTTTTGCCTCTAGATTCTAAAATCTGCATTTTGGGCAAAAATTGATGGGGGTTTGTTTGGATCCTCCAGTTTTCAAGAATCTAGCTGCATTTATTGTTCTTTGAATCACAAGAAGTATTTTGACTACAAATGTGGTGAGTTGAGGAGAGATCGAAGAATGAGATGCTAGAGGATTGAGGACTGAATGCACTTTGGCCTTCATCATTCAACAATTAAAAAGGACAGTTGAGTCCTCAAACAATTAAAATTTTTTGATTGCAAACAGTTGAAATCATTAACATCTTTGAAATTGGGCCTTTTGACATCAAATCAATCTGTCTATTTTAACTGTTGAATGATGAAAGTGAGCCTTGAGAAACATTCTACTAGTTTAAGGACTAAATGGCTTTTTCACGTTTTTAATTTATGGTCATGTGTGTAGTTGAAGAGCGCAACAAGAGACGAGAGTTACTACTTCAACAGCATGATTTGATGTGCGTACTTGGGAAAAAACTGGTGAACACAGTGAGAATTGTAGTTCTGCATTGAACAGTGTCTACCTATTAATTGTTTCCACCGTCTTGTCCAACCATAATACCGGACGGGGATTGCCAAATCTTTTGGGAGGTTTTTGGCGTGGGAAAGTGATAGGATGTCCCTTTGCACCGGTCAAACGCTGCGCCGGCCGATGTTGTTCACGTCATGTCGCACAGCATATAGTCAGTCCAAGAAAGTACTATCACTTGACTCCGTATAGAAAATACAGTAGTACTCATATATGATTTGACTCCGTAGAATATACGATTCGATATGATTAGTATGTCTTAGAAAAATACATATGGATTTTTATCAAATTAAATAATGAAGATAATTTTTATATGTAAAACCTATATCTTTATAGTTTTGAGTTTTTCATTTGAAATCATTAGCATCCTCTTGTTCGTGGTGCCACGTAACGAGAACAAAAGTCAAGAAATACGCTAGATGATAGTATTTTGGATGATTCTATTCATATTTATTGAGAGGAATAATATTTTTCTACTAGCTTCCAAGTGGAATATGATATATAATCGAGACATTCAATCATTCGAAAAGTGACGGGTAAACAACTCAGACTAGTGGTATTCTAAGTCTCTTTTACGGCTATGTTTCAAACTATTATTCGCATGTCATTTTGAAATACTTATGTGCCATATAATTTGTCATCATTTCTAGCTTAATATTTATGGATTAAAAAAGCTTACTACTTGTTATTTATTAATGCACATGATATTGTGAATTAGAATATGATTTTACTGAATTGAAAATAGATTTTATCGAATTGTATAAGGATTTTTGTGCAACCTACGGAGTAGGCTAAAATTGTAGGTCGGCAACCGAGTACTCGTGGCCATCGGTGGCACATGTAAGAGGCGCGTGTCATATACGTGATGAGGCATGAAGGTAACAGTGTCGTCACTCATGAACCCGGAAGGACTGTGATTGACACTCCAACTTTTCACGGTCAATCACGCTTGCGCCCAGGCACGGCATGAAAGTCAAGCAACCTTGGAGAAAGCAACGCTGAGATTCTCCTCCATTATTCCAACAGTGCTGGAAACCGGGGCGCTAGCTGGTCAAACTGGGAGAGACAAGGCTGATAATGCGATGGCGACAGACAGGACACCTCGTGGGCCAGTGTGCGCGCGGGAGCCGGCAGGCGATGGCGTGCATGGGTGCGTGTGTCCAGTGACGTCCGACAGAAAGAAAGGTTGCCTGCTGCTCCAACGTGGATAGTATTTGTCTTCACATGGTGTGGCTTTGGCGCCTGCAAGGGAAGCCGGCAGCAGCAGCAGCAGCCGCGAATGTTGCGGGCGGATCCGGCACGGTCGGCAATGGCCGTGGGTGGCGTGGGCATCGGCGTCCGGGATCCCGTCATGGACTCGCAGAGCCGAGAGACCTCCCTGCCGGCTGCCGTGTCTGTCTCATGGCCAAGGCTTCTGGCTTTGCCATATATAGTTGAGCTCCCGTTCAAATCGTAGTCGACGCACTGCGTGATCCAATGCATGTTCGGTGGATCGTCACGACCTGACCAAGGCTGCTCCACGCCCGCGCGCGTCTGGATCGGCTAGGAAAAACAGTTCCACCAACGCATATGTACAGCTCGCGTGATGCATCAGGCATCACCTCCAATCCTCGATCGACAAAATTCGTAGCCGGTGCCCGGAGGGGAATCCGAACGCCCACCGCGCGAACGTAGAAAGAACTGCATGTATATGTAGTAGGCTTGACTCATTGACTGGATCGATCGGATATATATACTCCTGCCCACAACGATGCAGATGCCTAGCAGTAGCAGCCGTCGTGTACGTACAGGTACGAGTCTTTTGACCGTAGAAAGAATGGGTAGGAGCCATATCAATCAACTGTCTATCTGGGGGGTGACGATACATACAGACCTGGCAACGTAGTATACGTACCTGAGCCCCGGCACCGTCCTCATTCGATCGCCGAGGGGCCACGCAGAGGTCTTGTCTTGCGTGGTCCTGTCTCGGCAATGCATGGCCAAGTCGCTTCACCCGATCGATATGAGATCGCGTGCAGATAGATGTCGCGTGCTCGGGTCTCTGGCCCGTTTTGACGCTCCTTAATTGGCCGCAGCTAGCCTTGGTCGTACGTCTGTGGAACAGTAGAAGGATCTCCTTCTGTCGGCAATGGTTCCGGCTATACTCCAACAAAGACAGCACGCTGCATGCACTTGCTTTCGTCAGTCAGTCAATTAACTTGCTGCAGGGTGCAGGGCCTGCCGCCGGGCGCCGTGTGCTCCTCGCTCCTTCCATGCGATGGCGACCGACCAGCCAGCGCCGCGCATCCGACCCCTTGGGCAATCGGCATCCGACCAACAGTTTAGTTGGGTGGATAGATCCTAGCTAGCTTGTTCGTTATCTGTCCAGACGTCGATCGTGTACATACTCGTCGCAGCCTTCACTAGTACAGAAACATACTATACAGGCGGTTTAAAACCCATTTGTACAGGCGTTCTACAGCGCCGACTGGGCCGGAGGCCAGTACAAATGGAACGACATCACAGGCGGTTTCTTATAAACCACCTGTGCAAAACGATATCCACAGGTGGCTCACTTAGCTAACCGCCTGTGTAAATGTATCATTTACAGGCGGTTAACTAAAGGAGCCACCTGTGGAAATCCTTTTTTCCAAGCGGTTCCAAAGTAACCGTCTGTGTACATTTTAGACCTATTGATATATATTAATTTTATATATAATTAATTATTTACATATATATATTGATGGGTTCAGACATATCGACATATTTAAATATTTTAAAGAAAGTTTATATACATCATTGTTTCATGCTCACGAACATAAAGTTAATTATAAAGAGTATATACATCACACTTTGTATGCATCAAAATTTACACCTTAATCTAATAACCGTTCCTAGTAAGGCCTAGCCTACGAATCTCTGTTAGCACCCGGTACTCTGGCTTGGACAATTCACTGTCATGATCATGATATTTCCCTTCAAGTGGAATGACATGTTTCAAGAGAAATGTGCTTAAGTCCTCAACTATGTTGTATAAAGTCTTTTCAGTGATGTGCTCCGCCTTGGCTTCCTTAAATCGCTGCAAAGAACGTTTATAAATATCATGTACTTAAAATTTACACCTTTAGTGTCAAAATTACTTACATGATTATTAGTTATATTAATTACCTCAGAAGGATTGCTGACGAATCGTCTAGTGTCTCTCATGTGCTCGCACACATAGTATCCACAAAGGACTGATCCAGGTGGTTATTTGTGGTACTATATAACGGAAAAAATCTTATTTATAGATGCAACCATGGTTCTATATATGTACATGTATGATTTGTACTCATTCATAAGATTAATTTTCGTACGTACCGGCCAGTTATATAAAATTTCCAATGGTTGCCCTGGTATCTGGGACTCGCACTTTCCACCTGTAATCTTATAAAACCTATATGCCCTGTGATCCCGAATATATAAGACCACCATGTTAGTTTTGGACTCTAATAATATAAAAGTATGCATTCATATCTCAACTTACAGCTCTAAGAGCTCAATGAATTTGGCATAAGATTCTTTAGGGTAATCTGCAGAGTCTTGTACCAGCACCCTTCCTTCCTTGGAATAAACATCGAAGCAGATCCAGTGGTCCCTACACAAATCTTTTTTTATGCACAAATCCTTGGGAATCATTAGTCAGTTTCATCTAAGCAAATTCACACTCACCCAAAGTGGTACGATAGAACTACTGATTTCCTGTCTTGATACTTGATCAATGATCTTTCAATGTAGAAGGCGTAGTCGGATTCAAACTTAATCCTCAATGTTCTGATTTTCTCGGCCCGTTCTTGCCCTTCTAAGCCCGCTAACTCATTGCTATCATTCCTGATTCTCAATGCTATATGTTTCGTCTGGAAACTTATTCGTACCCCTCTCACCTCATTTCAAACCAGACCGCTTCCTTTTCCTTGATCTCTCAGTGGTCGTCACGGTTGTTTCTGGTGTGTCTACTGCATCACGTGCCATTTCATGTTCCATTATTAGCATTTGCATCTGAGACAATGCCTCCTGAGTACATACATTGTTGAGTATAGACATTGTCAATCACATTGACATTATGAATTCAAATCAACTAATTAAATACACACATTAAATCATGTATATATATATATATATATATGGACCTCATCATCTTGTGGATTGTAATCGAGGGTCACGTGCCAATTCACGGCAAAAGCCTTCCTCACTTCAGGGAGGCTCCATGTCGTCGCTAGCTTCTGCTTCGTATGAGGGACTAGTGGAGGCCCCTGATGCTTCGCCCATTTCGTGGGTCCCTTCTACTTGCTCTACTTGCCCCGTTGGGGGTGACGACACTGGGGCTTGTCCCAATTCGTGGGTCTCTTGTGCTTGCACCGTGGGGTGGGACCCTAGGGCTTGTTCCGTTTGGTCGGACCCTTGTGCTTGGTTCTTGCGCGGGGAACTCATCATTAAAATCCTCGCTCGATAAATATAAAGACCTAGGTCGATGTCAACGTACAGGAGAAATATCAATAAACATATGACAAGCGAAAGTAATACATAAAATATAAAGTACAATATGTGGCATGATACATGTATTACCATATATATACATCATTTGTACAAGGATAAGATATGAGAGGATAAAATAATTATTTATTACGAAGTATAGCCATAAAATATTTATTTATGAGAGTGTAACACAATTATTTATTACAAAGGTGCTTGACAACATTTATTTGAGAGGATAAAATAATTATTTATTACAAAGGATAGCCATAAAATATTTATTTATGAGAGGGTACAATAATTATTTATTACAAAAATGCTTGAAACATTTATTTGAGAGGGTAAAATAATTATTTATTACAAAGGATAGCCATAAAATATGTATTTATGAGAGGGTAAAATAATTATTTATTATTTACATCATATGTAGGCCATTTCACTTACATATACAAAGACAAATGCATTTAAAAAAAATATTTACAAAGACATATATTTTCATATATCATATGTAGCCTTTTCATTTACATAAATTATTGACATATATTTTTATTTTCATATTTCATAACATTTACAAAGAGAAAGACATACATAATATACATATATTTCACTTAAAAATAAAATGCTAAAGTAAAAAAAAGCCCAAGTCGCCCTTTCTCCTCTCTTCTGGCTGGGCCGGCCCAAGAGGCCCAATCTGGGCCTCCTCTCCTTCTCTGCTGGGCCGGCCCAGCACGGGCGCCCGCGCCTCTCTCGCCTCCAGGGGAGGCTTCTCCTCCCGCCGGCCGCCGCCCCGTCCGCCCCTCCCCTCCCTCCTCACACGCCACCGCTCCCTCCCTCCCCCCGACACGCCACCGCTGCCGATGGACAAACATCCGCCGCCGACGCAAGCCGCCGCCGACGCCAGTACGCAAAAGGAGAGCTTACCACCGTGACGGTGCCGGCGACGGCGAGATAGCCGGTTGCTCGGGAAGCGCCGCGCGGGCCGCCCGATGGCGGCACGGCGGCGGGGCGGCGTCTCCGAGGCGACGACGGCGTGACGGCGCGACGATGGAGACCCCACCGGTGCTTCTCGACGGCGGAGGGCGGCAGCGATCGGGACAGCGCGGCGTAGGCGAGGGAAGGCGCGGTGGCGTGAAATTTTTGGCAGCCGCCCGGCGTAGTTTTGAATGAACTGGCGCCAAGACTTAGAAATTTTCGGCGCCGGAAGCCCAACAAATATATAGGAACCACCTTTCTACAGGCGGTTGGTATCGACCACCGCCTATGAAAATAGTTTCTACAGGCGGTGGTCAATACCAACCGCCTGTAGAAAAGAATTTGTACAAAGCGGTTGGCTTTGACCACCGCCTGTAGAAATGTATTTGTATAGGCGGCGGTCAATACCAACCGCCTGTACAAACAGTTTTTCATATTTCCTAGGTTTGCATTATTTTTCATGCAGAAAAATTTATTAATAGCTTGATAAATCATATCTTCTTAAATATTGGTCCAAATTTAGTTAAACAAAGTTTTTTATGTTTTTCTTAAGTAGATGTACATGTTAAAAATAGTAAAAGCCATGTTTGAGTTAATTTTATACGTAGCAAAAAAAAATTAGTTAAAGGAAATGTAGCTTGATAAATGTCATGTTTGACCTCCTATCTTGTTTGTTTAATACATAAATAAATATAGGAATACATAAAATTGTGAATCCAATGTTGTTAGATTTATGGTACTATGTACATACCGTAAAAAATATATTCTACGAATACCATATAATAAATTGAAATAGTTTTGAGTAACAATATAGAAACAAAGTACAAACACTTTATAATCTGTAGAATATAACACAAAAGTATTACATGATAAATGAAAAATATAATCAAGGCAGCTACTGTTTGTCCCTATCCATCGTGGCGCACCCAGGGCAATGAACTCTGTGGGATGCTTCGCTCAACATTTCTTATCCTAATCGGATGGTCATCTACAAATAGAGACATGTCACTAAACTCATTAACTAAATCCAAGTCATATACACCATCAACTCCTATAGCTTGTTGCTTTCCAGGGAAAACTACATGCTTTGGCTTGTCGGAGCTTTTCTTCTGATCATTAGGAGATAAGATCTGTTCAGCGTAGAAAACATGTGCAGCACGGCTCGCCATTATTCACGGATCATCTTTGTAGCCTACCTTACTTAAATCAAGAACTCTGACCCCATAGTTGTCCACTGTGACATGTTTGTCTTTAACCCATTGACATCGAAACACAGGGATCTGAAATGTACCATAATCTAGTTCCCATATGTCCTCAACGAAGCCAAAGTATGTAGTTTTCTCACTAGTTTTGGAGTGTAAGGACTCACACCGAACACCACTGTTTTGTGCCATGCTCTTTTGGTCCTTGGTCTTGGTACAGAACGTAAAGCCACTAGTGTCATAGGTTTGCCATGTCGTGACAGCGTGATGGTCCAGATGCCAACACCTTGATGGTGCGTTCCTCAAGTGTTTCCCCATCTGGAATGTCATGATCCTTTAGCCATGAATTGAACCAAATCTTATGTTCCTGCATTACCCATTCGTCCGTTCACCCATGATGGAGTTTGCGGAGCTCATCAATATGTTGCTTGATCAAAGGCTCCATTATCGAAAGCTGATGTAGGACGCTGTGATGTGCCTCGAGGACTGTATTATAATCTGGTGGGACCCATGATTTCTTTCCCATCCTTCCTCTTCCATTCAGCCTACCCTCGTGTCGTGATGGAGGCAAATCTATTGCAACATGGTCCTTTAGTACCCTGTTGCAGAATGGACCTCTGAATTCAATGGCCTCTTCGGTTAAGTACCCCTCTACCATGGACGCCTCAGGATGAGCACGAGTTGATACATAGCCATTTAGTATTGACATAAAACGCTCGTATGTCCACATCTCATGCAAGTACATGGGACCTAGTGCCTCTATTTGTGGAACCAAGTGCACCACAAGGTGAACCATCATATCGAAGAATGCTAGGAGGAAGCACATCTCAAACTGTGATAAAGTCTCCACTACGAATTCCTAGAGAGACGCCAATTCATCACGATCAATCACTTTCTGTGAGATTCTATTGAAGAAGTAGCACAACCGGGTGACTGCAACCTTTATGAACACTGGATTTATAGCCCTGATGGCAATAGGGAGGAAAGTAGTCAACATAACATGACAATCATGTGAGTTGTAGTTGGTGAGTGTAAGGTCCTTCATTGACACAATACTCCATATACTAGAGCAGAATCCAGATGGTACTTTTAAATTCTTCAACCACACACACATCGCATGTTTCTCATCATTGTTGAGGTTGTAGCTTGCTGCTGGGAGGTGGTACTTTCCATTTTCTAGCCTAACAGGGTGAAGTTCTTTTTTTATGCCTAACTGTACCATGTCCAAGCGTGATTTTAGTCCTTCCTTTGTCTTACCCTTCATGTCCAACAAGGTGCCAATTAGGCTTTCAAACACGTTCTTCTGAACATGCATACCATCAATCGCGTGGCGTATGTCTAACTCTTGCCAGTACGACAAATACTCAAAGAAAATAGACTTCTTCTTGAATGTAGCCCCTGGAGTTGGTTTGACATTCTTTCTTGGTTTTCCATCTTTTGTTTTCTTTCTGAAAACAAATTTGAGTTTTCAATCTATGTTGAAAACTCTTTTGCCTTTACTATTTTCTGATGGAGCAGTAGATTATAGTTCATCGTTATTGTCAAAGTACTTATCCATCCTTTTCTGGCGGTACCTATGCCCTTTCGCTAAGTAGCGTCTGTGCCTCATGTACACTATCTTCTTAGATGCAGTAAGGGACACATGAGCAGTTCCATCGATGCATACCACACAACTAAGCTTTCCCTTGAACTGTCCTGATAATATGAAGAGAGCGGGGTAGTCGTTGATCGTAACAAAGATAATTGCTCTCCGCGTGAATGATTCTTTGCGGTACTCGTCTAAGATTTTAACACCTATTTCCCATAATTTCTTCATCTCCTCCATTAAGGGCTCTAAGAAAACATCCATATCAACTCCAGGCTATGTAGGACCAGAGATAAGGATGGTCAGCATGAGGTACTTTCGCTTCTGCATCAACCATGGAGGAAGGTTGTAGATGGTGAGGATCACCGGCCATGTACTATGTGTGCTGCTCCTCTCAGCAGATGGATTCATTCCATCAGTACTCAGTGTGAACCTAACATTTCTTGATTCCTTTGCAAAGTCCTTGTGGTTTTCATTGAAATCTTTCCACTGCTGCCCATCGGCTGGGTGCCGAAGCTTCCCATCGTCTTTGTGCTGAGCAGAAGCATGCCAGGTCATAAGTTGGGCATCCTCTGGGTTAGCGAACAAACACCTCAATCGATCAACCACAGGAAGGTACCACGTCACCAAAGCAGAAATCTTTTTCTGCGCATAATAGTCTACTTCTTCTTTTTCTCTGCCAGTGGGACGGGAACCACTCTTCTGGGTCGTCTGTTGGGTCCTCTTTCGTTTCTTTCCTTTACACCCTGAGGCGACACACTCTTTCTCTTTGTAGTCTTTATTTGTCTTGTACCTACTTGCACCACACTTTGGACAACTGTCCAAGTCCTTATAATCATCACCTCGATATAGGATACAGTGATTCCTACACGCATGGATTTTCTCAACACCCATCGTTAGTGGACTAATTAGCTTCTTTGCAAAGTATGTGTTAGCAGGCACGTTGTTGTCCTTTAGAAGCATGTCTGCAATAATGCTCAAGAACGCATCGAAGCTAGCATCAGAAAGACCATATCTAGCTTTGCACACTAACAATTTTAGCACAGACCTTAGCGTCGTGAACTTTTTGATGCAGCCCTTAGACTCATCGTACAAAGGCTCTTGTGCTGCCTTCATCAAGACCTCCATTCCTTTCATGAAGAATATTGATGGATCTTCTGCATGACGTCGCAACATTGCCTCTAGAAAATCTGCATCTTCTGCAGCCATATTAGTTCTGAATCCTTCATTTCCTCCAGCAAAACCTTGACCATAAACATTTGGCTCAACATGTTCGGCTTCTGGACGGTCGGCGTCAGGTTGTTGTGTCTCGTGTACGAACTCAAACCCGTCAACAAGCATATCTGGACCATCGGCATCGATGTTCACAGGATTTGTGGTTGTATAAGGGGCAGAGCTACCCTCTTCATGCTTTGTCCAAATCAAGTAATCCTTCATAAATCCTTGGTGAACTAGATGAGAAAGGATTTGTTGAATGTCATTAAATACAACAATATTTTTGCAGTCCATGCATGGACAATGTATGTGCATCTTCTGTGTTCTCGAAGCATGGTTCTTAGCAAAGCATCAATAAACTTTTGCACCTCAGGTATATACGATGGATCTAGTCTTGACAAATTATACATCTAAAATGACCTCTCCATCACTATCTGTACAGAACATAATCGCTACGACATATAAATACCTAATTCAAAAAAGAGTTTGCTAGGGAATAGCTAATTAGTAAATAGGTTTTACATAGGATTTACTTAGAGATTATTAGGTAGGGAATAGCAATGAAATTTATTAGCTAGGATTTAAGTCTCTTTTAGTTACTACATTTAAAAACCTAATTAGCATAATTAAAAAACACAAGTAGCTATAAAAATACCTAATTAGCTAGGGAATAGCTATGAGAGATTAAAGTAAAATACCTAAGTAGCATATTATTAAAAAAACTCACAATTCTTACTCTTCCAAAACACACAAGAATACATCATTCATAGAATCTTGCATAAACTAGCTTCAATGAGAAGCAAACATGAAATGAGGGAGAGGAGAGGCATTATCTAACTATCTTAAAGCAACCTAATTAGAAGAAATAAAGACAAAAAGCTAGCCATTCTTCTTTCTCATTAATGGTGAAACCTAGATCCAAAAAGAGGTTTAAATTGAGCACGAATGAGTAAACTGAAGCAAGAAGAACATGACCTAACCTTTTATAGCAACCTCCTTGCAAGAAATGAAGATCAAAACCTCTCCCCTTATATTTTGCCAAATCTGACCTCTGGGATTTAAGTCTCTTTTAGGTACTACATTTAAAAACCTAATTAGCATAATTAAAAAACCCAAGTAGCTACAAAAATACCTAATTAGCTAGGGAATAGCTATGAGAGATTAAATTAAAATACCTAAGTAGCATATTATTAAAAAACAAAAAAAACCCACAATTCTTTCTCTACATAAACACACAAGAGCACATTATTCATGGAATCTTGCATAAACTAGCTTCAATGAGAAGCAAACATAAAATGAGGGAGAGGAGAGGCATTATCTAACCATCTTAAGCAACCTAATAAGAAGAAATAAAGACAAGAAGCTAGGTATTCTTCTTTCTCATTAATGGTGAAACCCTAGATTCAAAAAAGAGGCTCAAATTAAGCAAGAATGAGTAAATTGAGGCAAGAGGAACATGAGCTAACCATTTATAGCAACCTCCTTCCAAGAAATGAAGATCAAAACCTCTCCCCTTGTATTTTGCTAAATCTGGACCTCCAAAATCGCCTCCAATGGAAGGTGGCTACGAGCTACAGTCGGCTCGGGGTAGAAGAAGGGGGTTATACTAGATAAAACACAGACGGTTACTAAAGAGAACCGTCTGTGTAAATTGTTCACCACAGGCGGTTGGTTGTGTAAATGTGACATTTACACGAGGCGGTTGTCTTAAACCAACCGCCTTGTGGTAAAAAATTTACACAGGCGGTTGGCTTAAACAAACCGCCTGTGTAAATGTCACATTTACACAAAGCGGGTTTTTTAAACCAACCGCCTGTGGTAACTGTTTACCACAGGCGGTTGGTGCCTGCCACACAGTCCTTGTTATACCACAGGCATGTGGCAACTAATACCGCCTGTGGTATAAAAAGGGGGCGCCTACACTAGCCTCTTTTCTACTAGTGCTTGCCTGAGCTAGCGCTTCGTCGCTCTGAGACCACGCGGAAAAGAGTGTCGCTCTGAATTTTCATTGCATTTACAAGGCCTGTAAAGACGATGGACTATATAACTGACAATTTACCTCAACAATTTTTAAACATATATAGATACTTTTTAGCACAATTTTTGTCTAATGAATTTTACACATACTGTATAACTTATAATACAAATAAGTTTTATGTAGTAGTGTATATTTATAACATAAAATATATATGTGCTGCATGGCATATATTTTATAAGGAATTGAATCTAATAGTATTGATATTATAAATGATTATACTACTCATTTTGTCCGGTTGTTGCGTACTACAGTGAGCAGTGGCCAGCTATATAAATTGATGTGGCCATGCATGCATATCACGAGAAAGGGATGCCGACTAATTAAACACAGCTTGCAGTTGAACATACTCCCTCCATATATACTAAAAAATACTGACATTTTAGATATGATTGTGCTTACTAAGGAGTGATTAATTAGGGGTATCTTTTTCTTGTCTACCCCTATTAAATAAGGTTACAGGTGCACTCTAGAAGAAACTTTTCTAGCTCAATTGGCTAGTGAAAGGTGAGGTGAGTGTGTGCATGCGTGCTATATGTTTGAAGGCTAGTGGCCACATATTTTTGCTACTGAGTTTATCACACTTTTGCTGTTAAGTTTATTTTGCATGACGATTTCAATTTTTTGCTGCTAAGTTTAATTTGCATGGCGCTGGTGCTCCCTCATTTTGCATGGCACGGTTACGGCCATTTGCTTAAGCACGCGGCGTTCGTTTTGCCTGGCGCGCGACATCCGAATTTTTGCACTGGCTCATTTATTTTCTCGCTATGTTCGATGGAATCCGACACCACCTCGATGGAATCCGGCATGACATCGGCGTAGTCCAACGCGACGTCAACGGAGTACAGCAGCGCCTCGATGGAGTCCGTCACGACATCGACGGAGTACTGCAGCTCCTTGATGGAGTCTGACGAAGCAGCCGGGAAGTCTCCATGGCGCCAGCAATGACTGTGCTGAACCGGCGCAACAGGTGCCGAGCGCCACGATTAATGTAGGGGCAAACACCTCCAGCAAAGCGCCATGCAACCCACAACATCAATCTTTGTGAAAACACGATGGAGGCCTAAAACATCAATGTTTTTAGTAACTGCTAACTCCATGCATGCCGCATCTATAGCAGAGGTGGCATCATGAAAAATAGCCTGTGTTTTGTAGAACAATACTCCATGAAACAGTAGTAATAACTTGCAGTAATTATATGATTAAATACCACATCTTATATAATATACTGTACACTACTACATCACGCAGACAGCTGCTGCTGGTTACATTGAAAACACCATTCCATAGTTTTTTTTTCTTCAGTACTGCTACCACTCTAGTACTACTACTACTATAGTACAGTATAAAGAACTAAGATAGGTGGTTACAATAGGAAGTTCTAATTTTTTTTTAAGAATTACACAGTACAATGCAGACGCTCACAACACGCACGCACACTCATCCCTATGAATACACGCACGTAAACCCTACCTCTATGAGCACCTTCGAAGGACTGAGACGGCAGATCTGGAGATTCCCGAAGTCACCACTGGTGCCTCGTCATCGACGGGAATGTTACTTACCACTTAAAGCATAACGCCAGCAAGCACCAGGATTTGATTCCTGGTGGGTAGCATCTCACTGGACAGTCCTACCATTAGACTATAGGCCATTCGCATAGGAAGTTCTAATTAAGACGGGTGAAGAGTACTACTGTAACACCATACAATAACTTTTTTTAGTATGATGATGAGGCTTTCCACGCGCGCGCGTGTACACGTGCTGAACGAGACAATTGGCTAATACTTAGACTTGCGCTAGCTCCTTAAAAAAAGACCGGAAACTAAATTAACTACTCCAATCTGTCCTATAGTAAGTGATGACTAAGACTTGCTATATTATACTCCCTCCACACTCGAATTAGTTGACGTTTAGAATATGATTGTGCTTACTAAAAAGTGAGAAGTATTCTTGCTTGTCTGCCCCTATTAAATACTACTGTGGCTATCATTTATTCAACAAATGGACGTAGCTGGAGTGGCCATCTCTCCATGCTCTAGGCTCGAGGTCCCCAGTTCGAGTCCCAAGGGCACAGTATTTTTTTGATTGGCTGGCGGTGTGCGCGGCCGCATGGGATTGGCTGGAGTCCCAAGGGCGCAGTATTTTTTTGATTGGCTGGCGGTGTGCGCGGCCGCATGGGATTGGCTGGCGGTGCCGCGTGATTAGCGGAGGATGCCATTATTGCTGCGGAGGCCGAAACCTTTTCTAGGGGCAAACGCGTACGTCAATGTTTGTGAGTGCGGAGGGAGTATGCATCGAGTGAGTGTTCAGCATGCATGCCATCTCACCGGTACTGGCGGGCGGCCTAGACCTGGTGCTGCGCATGCGGCATCGCCGCCGCCTCCTCCGCCGTCGTCTGGATGGGGAGCAGGAGCACGACGAGGACCATGTAAAAGCAGTAACCCACAACAGCGAGCAGGAGGCCAACACCAATGGCCACGGGGAGCGGAATGCCACGGTCGAAGCAGCTGTAGACGAAGAGCGCCGACAGGAACGACGCGAGCCCGGCGGCGGCGTAGCCTAGGCCGCGACGAAGGGCGGCGCCGTGCTGGCACTGAAGGCGCAGGTGATGCAGCCGGCGCCGCCAGTACAGCACCGTGTACAGCAGGAGCAAGCAGGCGTAGCAGAGCTAGGTGACGAACAGCGTAGTGCTTGAGTGCGATGGCGGTGATGAAAGCTGAGTTGACGAACAGCGTCAGCACCGCCACCAGCAGTCTAGGTGGAAACATGAAGGTGACTAGCGCGATGGCCGGCGGGGCGGCGTCGGTGGAATGGAAGAAGGGCGGGCGGGACTAGAGGGTACTGGCCGGCGGGAGCGCGAGAGCGGAGAGAGGGCGGAACTGGCCGAAGCGGGAGCACGTTGCCCTGGACTGGAGTGCGGGAGCGAGCTGGAGCGGGAACGCGCGGCCGGCCAGGCTCACTCTAATATACTATGCTACTCCTATGTCCTCTGTGTCAGCCAGCAAGGTTAGCTTTTAGCGCTGTTGCTTTCCCCGCCATTTTTTCTGTAGATTATAATTATATCAGGCTGTTTCTTGTATTTTGGTTCTCCAATGTCACCTAGATATATTGAGCGAAACATGTTAGTTGCGCACCAGTTACATACTGGTTAATTAACCTAATTAGTTATCGACATAAATTAATATTCATTTCAAGATTTGAAACAGAAATCCTATGATTAGAAAGGCCTGTTTGGATAAGTTTTTGGATTCTCGAAACCTGTTTTTGCCTCTAATTTCTAAAATCTGGGATTTGAGCAAAAACTGATACGGTGTTTAGATCTCCTCAGTTTTTAAATCTAGCTTCATTTATTTCTCTTTGGGTCACAAGGAATTGGTAAAAGCTAGGTACCAATAGCTTCCTAATTTTCAAGAATCTAGTAAAACTAGCACAAGAAACTAGCAAAAAATGATCTGTTTGGTTCCCACCAAAGTTTCAAAGCCAGATTCTTAAAACTAGAGGGATCCAGACAGATCCAAAGCGGACGTGTGGTTAGTCATATTTTCAAACTTAACAACTTAAAAGTTATTTATGATTTATGTTCCCAATATTTGACCCAAACCATATCCAAAACGATTTCTTTTTTCCTATATATGGAGGGAGTACGAATTAATAAAAATCTTGCTAGATGACTACACAGGCGGGCAGTCCAGCTGAACAGCCACAGCGCTAGCACCATGATGAATTTGTCAATGATAAAAGTTTATTTACTTGGACAAGCAATAAAAGTAATGGACATATTTATTAAAGCAAGGAATCACCAACACACACATTAACTCTCCTGGTGACTAACTCAGTTATTTTACGAACCCATAGCCAAAACAAAAATGTATTTATGAGATCATTGGGGAAAGCAATTGAGTAACCAAAAACAAGAAATAGCCGGGCTAAATTTTTTCTAACTTGTAGGTTAGAAAACAATTGCAAGAGACGAGAAGGAGAGGCCATGTTGGGTGGTGTTGGAGGAGGTTTGATACAAATGAACTGGTTGAGGAGTCGAATAATGAGATGGTAGAGCATGAACAGTTGGAGCCGCGATGCAACAGAAAGTGGCTTTTGGAATAGAAAAGCCACTTTCTGTTGCATCTCATAAAAACAATTGCTCAGAGATCTTAGGGCCATCTCGATTCTTAATTGGTGGAATAAAAAATTCTCATTTTAGTACTTCAACTATTTCATAAGGCTCAGTTTATTTCTAAACATTGAAAATGGATATTTTAGTCCTCAAAATTTACTTTTGGACTCAGTTTCATCCCAGAACTAGCATAGAGACTGATTTAGTTCTTAAAGTTTGTATTTTAGCATAATTCCATCCATGATTTATCAAAGTGCATTTTAGTCCTTAAACTTTTCTTTTTGGCTCAACGTCGTCCCCCTTTCCTACATTTTTAGTAGCTATAATTGGTTCCATAGGAAACAATGTAGTACGATATATAAAAAATGTATCATTATAGGGTAAAAGTGAAAAAGGGAAAATAGAGTTATTAATGGCCAATAAGGAGTTTTTTTATGAATAGAGCTAACCAGGCATGGCAGTGTGGCATTTTACATAAGACAAGGTACAAAGTTAAGCCCAACATAAAAGTTCGAGGACTAAATTTAACTTTGACATTTCATAGATGACATTGAGTCCAAAATGTAAAGTTTGAGGTAAAATAGTTATTATAATAGTTTTGGGATAAAATTTAGCCTCAAAGTAAAGTTTGAGGACTGAAATGTTTGATTGAATGAGGAAACTAGGTCTCTTGAGAAATGTTTGATTGAATGAGGAAACTAGGTCAAGAGCGCAGCAGCGTGAGTTACTTCTGGCAGCAGCAGCAGCAGCATGATTTGACGTGCGTCCTTGGAAAAAAAAAGGTGTCTGCTGAGTCCACCGTCTTGTCCACTATAATTTTGGACGGTGAGTTTTTCCAAGTATATATAGATCATTTCTAGTGTACTGTGGTAGTATAAAATAAATAAAAAATGGTCCCGAAGGAAATACATGTTTTTGCTCGTGGTTAATTTATAATTAACGAGGAAGCTTCAATAGTTCGTAGTCCATTCCGATGCATGGATAAAATGTAAAAAGAAAAGAGAAAAAAAGATAAAGGCGTTTGAATATTAGTGAATGGTGCAATAATTATTAATTTTAATAATCAGCGTGCGGAAATGAAGGAAACCTAGTTTTTTAAAAGGTCATTTCAGCATGCCATAGAAAACTGTTCTTTCTACAAGCAAAAACAAATAAGTCTACAAGCAATAACCTAAAGAAAAATAACCTACAAGAAATTGCCTTAAAGAAATAAGATAAAAATAACCAGAACAAATGAATAGAAGAAATAACCATAAAAGAAATAACATAAAGAATTAATCTAAAAGAAATAAGCTTAGTCAAAGTTAATGCCATACCGAAAAGAAATTAATTAAGGCAAAAAAATATTTCCACAGGCGGTAGACTAAGAAAACCGCCGGTGGAAATGATTTCCATTGGCGGTTGTCTTAGTCCACCGCCTGTGGAAATGCATTTCTACAGGCGGTGGTCTTAGTGAACCGCCCGTGGAAATCATTTCCACCGGGCGGTTGTCCTAGATAACCGCCTTTAGAAATGTTGCCCCTATATATACCGCCAACCAGACTTGAAATTTTCACAAGTCTTTTGGGCGAAGCTTTTTTTCAAAACGACGCTGTCGCTGCTGCCCAGATTTCCGCCGAGCAACGCGCAGCCAATCGACGGCCAAGGGAGCACCGCCGCTGGAGCCGCGCCCGCCGGAGGACCGCCACCCCCCTGCCGAGCCTTCCCCTCCTCGCCGGAGCTAGCGCCGCCTCATCCGTGTCGGACGCTTTGTAGACGGCGGGGGGCAACCACCGCCGCCGCCGCGCTTCCCATCCTCTGCGTGCGCCGGTGAGCACGACCTCTATGCGCCGGTGAGGAAGAACCCTGCAGACGCCGGCGAATTCTCGCGCGCGCGGGCGGTGGCTTTGCGGGCGGCGGTAGGCTGCGCCTCGGGCTGTGCACTGGGCAGCGCCCCCACCCGACGCGCCGCCCAACAGTGGCCTTTTTTATTTAATAATTGTTAGCAATTGTTTTTTGTAATTAGAAAAATTAGAAAATAATAATTGTACTAAGTATTACTATTAAGTAAAATTAGTAATTATTATTTGTATTAATTAGTAATAATTGTTAGCAATTGTTTCTTGTAATTAGAAAAATTAGAAAATAATAATTGTACTAAGTATTACTATTAAGTAAAATTAGTAATTATTATTTGTATTAATTAGTAATAATCGTTAGCAATTGTTTCTTGTAATTAGAAAAATTAGAAAATAATAATTGTACTAAGTATTACTATTAAGTAAAATTAGTAATTATTATTTGTATTAATTAGTAATAATTATTAGCAATTGTTTCTTCTAATTAGAAAAATTAGAAAATAATAATGTTATTAATTGTATCAAGTAATTCTATTAATTAGTAAAACTAATAAATATTAAATGTAATATATTGTATGTGGCATTTTCTAAATACCTTAATGTCTTAGCATTTTAAATTTATATTGTATCAATTATATCCTCGCTCGGGGTAGCTTTTAAATTATATCCTCGCTCTATTAATTGACAAATCACCTTCACGATACCCGCCAAATAATCATCGTGCCACCGTCTTCTCATCGTTCCCCGCCACCGTCTTCTCATCGTCTTTGGCAAATCACAGGTACATATTTCCTAATGACTTATTGTTATTTTATAATGACTTAGTGTTATTTCATAATGAGTTAGTGTTATTTTCTAATGACTCAGTGTTAGTGACTTAGTGTTATTTCATAATGAGTTAGTGTTATTTCCTAATGACTTAGTGTTAGTGACTTAGTGTTATTTCATAATGACTTAGTGTTATTTCTTAATGACTTAGTGTTATTTCATAATGAGTTAGTGTTATTTTCTAATGACTTAGTGTTATTTCATAATAACTTAGTGTTAGTGACTTAGTGTTATTTCATAATGACTTAGTGTTATTACTTAATGACTTAGTGTTATTTTATAATGACTTAGTGTTATTTCATAATGAGTTAGTGTTATTTTCTAATGACTTAGTGTTATTTCATTACTAATTTAAAGTTAGTGTTAGTGACTTAGTGTTATTGACTTGCTATATTTGAAGTATGGATGACTTAGTGACTTAGTGTTATAGTGTTACCGACTTAGTGTTATTGACTTGTTATATTTGAAGTATAGATGACTTAGTGACTTAGTGTTATAGTGTTAGTGACTTAGTGTTATTGACTTGTTATATTTGAAGTTATCAAGAAGATGACGTCTCCAAAATCTAAAGACCATCGAGGCGGAAGAGCAACGTGCAGAGTCACCCACCAAGACTCACACACCCCCGGAGGCACGGTAAGTTTCACGGCATTATGAAGCATTGCCCTTTTTATAACATAGAACCCTATCAAAGTAACTAACATAGTTATTGCCATGCATAGAACTGTAAATCCTCTGGAAGAAGAAGAGCAGCGTGCAGAGTCACCCACTAAGACACACACCCTCGGAACAAGAAGAACAAGAAGAAGATTTCTATGGTGACATGTTGGAAGAAGAGGAAGATGATGGCAACCGAAGTGATCCATGCCCTAGCATAGATAGACAACGCGATAAAAGTGTTAACCCAGATTATAATCTGTATGATAAGGTATACTTAGTACATGAAAACCAATACTTCTCTTCATAGTATTATACTCATAATGATCCTTACACTCTTGAATTCCTTCGGCCAGGAGGTTTGTCTCAAATGAGGGACCTTCTTGCGGAAGAAGAAGATGTGCCTGAGAATGAAGCACCAGAAACGACTGAGACAACCACCTCCAAATCAAGAAAAAAGAAACAGAGTGACTGAAAACGTGGTGACCGAGGAACAAACAAGTGGCTAGAGAAGATATATATAGTTCTTAGCATCGGCCCAAAAGAAGAGCCTCTAGTGTCTGATGAGGTGGCTGCCAAGATACGGAATACAATTGGTTTTCTAATCAGAGATAAATTGGACATCACAATCACTAGGTGGAAGGATGTGGACGAAGATACATGGAAAGAGCTATGGAAGAAGTTTATAGAAAGGTTTGTGTATCCTATGGGGACGGACAAACTGGCTAAGGAGTATTTTTTAAACAGATTGCAACATCATTCCTTAACTATAGATCTCAGATGAATACCAAGTTTCTGAAGCATGGGTATGACCCAATGAGCAAGTACAAGATCACACCAGCGCAGTGGGAGATATTCAAGGCGCAGAAGAACGACCCAGCTGCCAAAGCCAAGAGTGAAGCTGCTTCAGCACTAGCAAGGAAGAACAAATACCACCATCACCTTGGCACTGGTGGTTACAAGAAACAAATTCTGAAATGGCGGGTAGAGGAGGAGGAGCTAAAGAAACAAGGGGTTTCTATGCTATCAGAGGAAGTTGGCGAGAGGACGGCAAATTAGCTCAGAGGTAGAGGAACAAAACAAACTGCTACTGGTGTGAACTGTCCCTTAGACATCACAGCCCAAATGATAAGATGTTGGAGCTAGCAAAGAGGTCAAACAAGGGAAACTCAAGCCACAAAGGGAGAGAGACTTCCCGAGTATTGGGTTGGGCAACCCCGAGCATCCTGGGTGTGTACGATGATTCATGGCATGCCCGCTCAATCTGCTCTCTTTCCAAGTAGTGTGGGGTCTACGGGAAATACACACCACTACCCTGTGGATGACATCAATAGGCCGACAACTTGCAAAATGCTCATACGATATGGTATGAAGCATCAACGTACAAGGGAGGTAGCCACGGGCTTTGCGATCCCCAGACGTGACTACCACGGTGATCCTATTCCAGAAGAGTACTGCAGGGTAGAAGTGGTGACGGTCGTCCCAGGCTACGAGGATGACATACTAGAAATATCTGGTCCTGAGGGTATTGAGACACTCGGATAGGCCATTCATAATTTCATCCCGTGGCCTCGAAGAGATGTCCAGTTGACCCAGCCACCACCTTCCACGAAGCCCCCGCCGTAAAACTTCGAGTCGAAGACCGATCTCGACCGTCAACAGGATCCAAACCCACCATCACCCCCCTGCCGCCGATCCTTCAAGAACCCCACCGTCAAGTACACCCGGTCCTTGAGCCCCGCTTCGTCCCCACCACCTCAAGACATGGAAGCATCGCCTTGGACACCACCGCCACCACCAAAGAAGACCTATGAAAAACCCACCAAGAAGAAGAAATTTTCTATTCCCAAATTGGTTTCCCCATACGAGCCGAAGAAAAAAATAGCTGGAACTGCCAAATTTTTAGAAGGGATTACGCTTTCTCGCAAGTCAAGTACCGTGGACTTAGCTGAGTAAGAGAAGGAAGTAGAAGCAGCAAAGATCTGAGCACTAAAGATAGTGAGGCCAACTTGGGATGACTATCAAAATATCCCTGATAAATATGTACTTGACAGGCCTCTACTGAGTTGGGAACGACTCCAAAAGCTCCCGTCTGGTATAAAAAGACTTCATGACTGGTACATGCGAGCGGTTCAAGTCAAAATCGACGCAATCCAAGTAAACATACCACCAGCTGCTTTCAAAAGTGAACGAGATACGGCTTTCATTACTTTTGAGGATATCTGGTTGATGATGAACCTTAAGCGGCTCGACGTTCAGCTCGTAACGCTATTTGCATTGTATAGTGTACCTCTCGTACTAACATGAACTTCGTTTATTATTATTGACTTCTACTAAGATTGAATTTCCAACATACACTTGTGCCTTGCAGAATGCAATATGATCAAGATGAGTTTGTGTATGGTCCTGGACCAAATAAGAATGAATTCAAATAGACTGGGTACCTAAGCCCAAAAAAATATACGAGAATAAGCACACCTTCCGAATTGGTCATGACAGCGACAAATTGAAGGGGTTATCAAAGAAAGACGCTGCAAAGAGAATAAAAGATCTGGAGAAGGATCATGAGACTAAATACGCCACCTACATAGGCCATGCATTGCTCCAGTACAAACACAAGGAATGCGCAGTTGCCCCTTGTAACTTTAGGTAAGTATGGGTTCATATACATACATCAGCTTAAGTATCGGTTTATATAAATGCATAACAACTCAGTTTCGATCGTGCGCAGTGAGCACTGGATATGCTTCTTCATTTATCCTAGGGACGGAAGGGTGCTGGTCTTTGACTCCGCCGACTACCCACGTGAAAGATATACAAAATTCTAAAGCATCTTAGAACGGTAATCTGACAAAATGTAGCATGCATATTTTAATCGATGAGAGTTTAAGATTGCTGCTCACTGATTCTTTTTGAGATCATAGATGCTGGAGATTCTATAAACTAAGAGGTGGAGTGTTTGACGAGTCTATGGCGGGGGAGGAAATAAGATTTTTCCACAACTGGCTGGTACGTAAATTTATGAATCAATATCATGCATGTTACATATATAAGATGTTATTACAAGTAAATAACTCTATGCAATTTATGTAGTGCTACAAGCAACCAATCGGTTCGCTGCACTGTGGATTCTACACGTGCAAGTTCATGAGAACGGCCGGACGGTATATCAGGAACCCTAACAAGGTAGCACTAATAGTAACGTTTATATTTATATCGTTAACAATACAAATTTACTTAGACACATGGCAATATATATAATGCTTACAAACTTACTTTTCAGGCGTATCAAGAATCGGAGTCCGAAACCTTCGACGACCTAACTCATGCACGAAAATAATTGAGGATCTCTGCTCATTTATCATGAGAGAAATTATTCCTACAGAGGGAAAATATCACCACCCGGAAAGCCCCTTAGCGAGGCGAGTTCGAGCGCTAAGGGACATTAGCGCCTGAAATTAAGTCAAAATGATTATTAAATTCCTCTCCAATGTAAATTTTATTATCACATGGTGGCCGAAAACAATTTTGATGTAAACAATGTATGATGTAATTTAATTATTAATAATATATATATATGTATATAAGTATTGTATGGTATAATTATTTTTTTGATATATTTGTCATAATTAATAGCCTTTGTATTGATCATAGTAAGAGAGAAAGATGAGGGGGGAGAAGGGAGGAAGATGAGGGGGGAGAGAGGAGGGAGGGAGGGGGGGAAAGAGGAGGGAGAGAGGAGGGAGGAAGGGGGACAGAGAGGGCGCCAACTGAAAAATTAAAAATTTAAATGAATTTAGGCGGAAAAACATTAATACAGGCGGTTCACCTAAAGGAACCGCCTGTGGAAATACCATTTCCACTGGCGGTTCCTTATGTGAACCGTCTGTGAAAATGGATTTCTACAGGCGGTTTCAAGCAACCGCCAGTGAAAATGCAACATTTTCACTAGCCTCTTGCACAGGCGACGGGCCAAAACGCCATAAAATGGCCTCTGGAACCGCCTGTAAAAACCTTTTCTGTACTAGTGGGTGTGTCACTAATGTTTCAGGTTAGCTGATGTGCACTAAGACTTGTGCACTAAGACTATCACCTTAATTGGTGAGTTATTTTTTGAAACTAGATTTATGCAGCTTTCTTTTTTTGAAAGAAATTTATGCAGCTTTCTAGGATCAATTAGGTAGAATATATACGGTAATTTATGTTTGAGTTGATAGGAGCAGAGGTTCAGTAGCAGTCACTATTTTTCCGAGCGTTCAGAGTATGTGTTCATAGGAGCAGTAGTATTTTTTTTTTTTTTTGAGAAACAATAGTTCAGTGGCACCTATAGACTGTAGGTATTTTCCAGAGAGTTTGGAGCATTTTGTTGAATACATAGCAAGACAAGGAGTTGCCAGGTCATTGAATCTCAGCTATTATAGTTCTGATGAATACATAGCACAGAACAGAATCGTCGTCCTAGGATATGCAAGAGATTTATTCTCTGAAATTTGCAGGATTCATCTCTAGTAGCTGTACAGAGTCTCAGGATGAAAATTCAGAACTTAGAGTATATGATCTAGCAGTTGTTATAGAAAATAGGCTTGTTACCAACTTAAAAGTCGTGTCAAATAGAATGAAAGAAGAATGGGTAAATACAGAAGAACATATCTGTGCTGCTTATATCCAACATGAACTAGCATGATAAGTTGTTTTATATCCAGATGTTCTTTGCTGGATTGGTTTGGTTAATGGAGATTGTCCCCGGCACATTTGAGAGATGATTATTTCAGATGATTTTTTTGGTTGTTTGGAGATGATTATTTTGGTTCATCGTCTTTCTATCTTGAGATAAATTTTAGATTGGTCATGAGCTTTTTAGATTGTAATTCAAATGTTAGAGATGAATCAGTGAATCCTAGATAGCTGGCGTTCTTAGTTCACAGCTCTTATATCAATTATGTGCTTCTATATGTATATAAATTTTGCTTGAAGCTGGCCAACACTAGTACATAAAATCTTTTTACTGTCGGCTCTAGCTAAACATATTTTTACTAATGTTTTTGAAACTGCCAGTGCTAAAGGCCACTGAAAATCAAGCATTTATACTGGCAGTGTTTTGAGAATCACCAGTACAATATTTGTACTGTCGGTTCTCTTAAAAAAACGCCAGTATAAAATAGCTGTCCAGAATTTACGTTTTTTCTCCAAAAATAGCAAATAAAATAGCAAAAATATTTTTTAATCTAGGAAGGCACTCGCCCGCCCATAACCGTCGAAGTCGCCAAGTCATGCATCTTTTTGCATAAAGTTGCGTGCTACATGGACGGTAGGATTTTAATCTATGACCGTACCCTTACATGATCCCTTCCCTACCACTGCACCACACACTCACTTGTGTATATACCTCATTTTCGTAAATGGAATATTTGAGGGTCTAAATGAATTCAAATGAAAAAGGGATGAACTACAAAGTGTCTTAGCTTTTTGAGATCTATAACTTTTATTCAGAGTGTTTCTCCATCTGAGATTTTTTGAAAAATTTTGAGTTTTAGATTTTAAAATTATGAGGTAATTATCTTCAACTAGATGCATCAAATAAAAATGTTTTCAACTACAAAGTTTCGTAACTTTTCAAGATCTACAACTTTCATGCAGAGTGTTTCTCTATTTAAAGTCATTTGAAAAATTCAAATTTTAAAATTCTTGTGCATTTCTACTGGCAGTCCTTTTAAGGAACTACCGGTAAAAATGAGATGTGTACTAGCGGTTGTCTTAAGGAAACGCCATTAGAAATAGCACTCAATTCTACTTGGCGGTTCCTTAAAACAACGACCAAAAAAATTAATCAAAACTGCCAGTAGAAATAAATCTATAGTGTCAAGAGAAATCATTTTTTGTACTAGTGCAATTCACTATGTTCATCCAAATAGCTCAATTAACAATCAGGGTTCAAACGCTAGCATGGAGCAAGAAAAATATTCTATCCATTCCAAATTATAAGACACTATATCTAGCTTTTCTACATATATAATTTTTATTATTTTGATAGCTATAACCTATGTTTAGGTGTATAGTAAATACAATAGATTTACAAAAAAAAAAGCACAACTTATTATTAGTTTGCAACAGAGAAAGTATTTTTTGTTTGTATATGGCACACTCAAAAGTCTGTTACAATTATCATTTCGTGTATTTACTCAACTACAATTCACTTATTCCAAGAGATTCTGATAGTTTCATATTTATACCATTATATTATATAGAGAGTTACACTTTATGCTTTTAAACAGTTTTTTTACCATAGTAATAAAATGTTTTTAGTCAGCAATTAAATTCTTTTGTATGACACTTTTACATCGGTATTTTTGTTTTTTTTCCAACTTTTGGTTTTAGCGTAGGATTGTTTAGGCTCCAATCACTACGTACCTAAAATGTTGAATTCCTTTGAGGTTTACCACTACTATAGAAACAGTTCCTAATGGTATATTTTGATCTTCACAAGCAGCAATTTGAACCGCCACCGTGAAAAGCCAGAACAAATAGTACATTTTACTACTCCCTTGTCGTCAATTAACAAAAAAATACAATTCTAGCACATTATCATGGTTTAGTACCTTTGGTTTGATCAATTATTTTCTAAAAGATTATCAATATTTATGATATTAAATAAATACTATTAGATTAATTATGAACCGTATTTTATAATAAATTAATTTAGAGTCATAAATGTGAATAGTATGTACTAGAAATCTATAACTCTTATATTTTTAAACCCTCTCTAGCCTATTCTCTTGATCCTGATTGGTTGAGAGCTCAAAGATGATGTCATCAAAGGAGTTACTCCCACTAAGTCTCTCATTTATTTCTTTTTATGAAATAGAAAAAAGTCGTAGTACCAAAACCAAGTATTGTAATTAAAATCTAATTGCACCATAGTGTTCCTCGCAATAAACTCTTCAAAAGAAGATCCCACATGAATATATTTTGATAACTTGTTTGCAAAAAATTAAACTGTTTCTAAGAAAAAATCATTTGTAAGGGAAAATCTAGCAAAACTACATATCACATGGATTACATGTGGTCCTCCAAAATATGCGTATAGATGAGATTTGCGTGATGTACAATTTAAATAATCTATACCATATCAATAGATACAACCTCTGCAACTGACCTACTACATCCATATATATGTATCTATTAATTCATAATTTTGACCATTATAAACTTTTTACATTTTTACTTCATACCCGCAGCAACGCTGCGGACATCCTACTAGTTTGGTCAAATGTGAAGTGTTTTTATCGACACATAATCTGTAGTTATATTCTTTCACAGCCCATAGTTACATTCTTTTCTAGACGGAGGGGAACGTTAGTACCATATATCTTCACTGTCATCATCCGCTAGTATAGATTAGTTTATACTATTTATATTGTTCACAACACCGAGAAAACTACATATTCCTTTGAGATTCTATTTATGCCATCAAATTAATTCAACTTTGTGTAGTGTATTGAAATGAATTCGAGAAAGCAATTTCGATCTTTATGTCTTCTCCATATCTCTATTTCTATCTCTATCTCTATCTCTATCTCTAGCTTTACCTCCAACTCTACCTCTATCATTTTTTTCTTATCTTCTCTATTTCTACTACTTTATTAATCAACTTTAAATAGCATAATGGTCCCCATTCTACTTTGTAAGGAATAGGTGAGGGAAATAAAGCTAAGCAAGCAACTAAACATGATCTAAACAAGTCAATTTCCACTAGTACAGGTAAAACCTAACAACGGAAGCTAGGCTAGAGATATCCTAGCCAAGTTGGCTAGCACGCCAGGTCTTAAACACGAACCAAACAGTGTTTTATTCAAAACTTAGGTATGCAGCAGTTGGGCCCACTCTCATGCTTATTCATTGCTTCTTGGGCGCCACCAGTTGGGGGCGTTGACGACAGCTGTCCCTTTCCACCAGAGAAGCGGCCGCACTTCCCTTTCACACACACCTGATAGTATACCCCCCACGCCAGGCCCTCGATATCATCTTTCTTTGCTCATAAGGGCCTGCCCGCCTCGGCCTTCAGTTCTTCACCGTGAACTGGAGAAACATTTGCTTTTTGCTTGGGTACGTGGTGTTCTTCGACCTCACACCTCGCTGTCCCCTCGCTCCGGCCGTCAACCGCGCAGCCATATCGGAGCTGCATGGCGAGGAGCACCGCCGACGCCATGTGAGCCGAGCTCCTTTTTCACTTCCCCGCTTTAGTTTCTCTCTGGATCCATCTCTGCGTTTCTCGATCTGTTTTCCATCCCTACCGTGCGGCCTTGTCCATGATTTATGTATGCAGCAGTACCTCTGAATCGTACCAGCCACACCGATCTATCGGCCTAGTCGTCTATCGGCCGGATCCGCCGGTGTGCAGGAATGCTTTTTCACCGATCTAGTAGTCTCCCGCATGAATTATTGCCTGTCTTCTTGTCTATCCGATCTCCACTGTATGACATGAATGCTTGATTTAATTTCACCCCTTTCTAGGCTCCTTGCTGCAGTAGTAGTACTGGTAACTGATGCTCCGTCCATAGCTGGAGCTGGAACAATCTGTGTGTTCGGAATAGAAATCAGATAAGAAAAGTTGTATTTACATCTTTTGAGCCCCAGAGCGTATAGTAGTTGGTATCTGGAGTGCTAGGTTGTGCGTGCTCTGCGATGTTTTCTTTTCTTTTTCTTTTTCTGAGCATGTTATTTGTATTTTACCTATAAATTGTTATTTCAATCTCTTCTCCTCATCAGTCCTTTCTTGTTCTTAGTTATTATGCATGTACTACATATAATAGAAAATCTACTATGCTTAAACACCTGAGGCCAACATGTACAGGGGGGATTCAGGCGCCATGATCAGCAGCAACGGTAATGACGCGAGAGCTTCCCTCACCTGCGCCAACTGCAATAATCTGGTATGCTAAATTAATTATTTCATATCTGGTGTGCATCAGCTGGCAATTGAATCTTTCTTCTGAACTCTCATACATATGTGTGTTTTTTAAATCATGCGACTGCAACAAGAACTTCGCTGGATTTCCAGCCGGTGTCAGGTTTGCTCCATCGGACCAAGAGCTCATAGAGCACCTAGAGTCCATGGTGTTGGTGAAGGAAGGGGGAGGCTCCAGAGCACACGCTCTCATAAATCATTTCATAACAACCATTGAAGGAGATAGTGGCATTTGCTACACCCATCCTGAGAATCTCCCTGGTGAGATCGAAATAACTCTTGAGACAAGCCCGTGTATATTCTATATATATGCACACCATCATGTATCTATGCTGTATAAAGTATCAATTAGTAATAGTTTAGGAGTATATATGCGGTATAAAGTATCAATTACTAGTTTAGGAGTATATATGATCTGCAAAATAACTCATCAATTTTAATTACTGTTGACATCAACATGAATCTGAAACAGTGTGTTCAGTAATGTGACATATATACATAATTTCATACTACTGCCCCACTGCATCTATCTAGCATATTTTCTATGATTTGGTATTCTCTACCTGCAAACATCCATTGAATTTTAATTTGCAAAAACATTATTTATTTGTTTATGCTACAGTGTGCTGAACACACTTTTATTCCACCTCTCCCTCATGATTATATTGGAAGATGCTTCTCAAGTATAAGACATAGATACCCATATATGGTTCCAACTTCCAAGCTACCTTTCATTTGCTATGTATAGTAATGGAATATGTGAGTAAACATGCTTGTTCTATGGCCTTTCTCTAAGTATAGACTTATTATTTTCAGAATTAGATTATTTAATTTTGTTTAAATATATTGGAACCATAATACTTATAAATCTGCAATATTACAACAGTACAAACATATGTGTCAGGACTTGTTCTATATCATGACTGGTCAAACCCTTGTGCTTATGCCTAGCTAAATGACCATCTCTAGGTGTGACAAGAGATGGCCACAGCAAGCATTTCTTCCACAGGACATTCAATGCCTTTCAAACTGGCACAAGGAAGAGGAGAAAGATCTTGTCAGCAGAGCGCGGCCAGCGCAGCAGTGAATATGTTGGGGAGGTGCATTGGTACAAGACTGGCAAGACCAGTCCGGTGGTCGTGGGCGGTACACAGAAGGGGTTCAAAAAGATCTTTGTGTTGCACAATGTCCAAAAAGGGAAGCGGGAGAAGACCAATTGGGTTATGCACCAATACAACCTCGGCATGAGCGAGGAGAAGGATGGGGCGCAAGTCCTGTCCAAGGTCTTCTATCGTGATCCTGTGGGGATAATGATAGAACATAATGATGAAAAGGTAGATGTGACCACAGAGGTGACGCCAAATATCCTCGCTGTCTCTGATGTTGCGGTAGTCACTGCACCTCCTGCGGTCACCATGGTGCAACTGCAGCAACACCAACTGCAGAGGCAGGTTCACGGTCATGGCCAGTCCGAGTTTGCACCTGCAATGATGTTTCAGGAGGTAATTTCTCTTGTTGCTGCCTTCATTCAGGATCATGAGTTTTTTTAAGCTTCTAGCATTATATTGAACAAAAGCAGAAATATATTAGTTAGCTTGGGAAGCTTTTGAATATCTCTATTCGACACTCTTGCATGCCAATTACGCAAGCGACTAGTCATACTCACAGATAATCATGAAGTAATCCTTTCCTTTCACCACCCAGGCTGTTTTCACCTTTCTTTTTTATAAAAAAAGAAATACCAGTGCTATGTGTTTTCTACTATTACATGTAGAACAATCAATATAGGTTTGGTCTATCTCCAACCTTGTAGAGGGCACGCATGTAAGCAAAGTGGGAACGCACTAATAATTTTACTTGAAAGGAAGGCAAACTTATGGATAAAAACTTTGCATCCGCCTACCACAAAATAAAGCCATGATCCTACCAATGACATCTTTTTTCCAATTCAACTAATTACAGTGTGTCATCAAAACTAATTCCTTTAAGCATATAAGAATTTTTCAAGGAAATGTATAATGTTATTTATTTGTGCCATTCATTTTTTATGCAGGATGGTGTAGGTGAACCGTCATCAGGTGATCAAGGACAAGTGCATGGCAATAATCACCACATACCATCGCAACATCAGGTCCAATCAGTGCACATGGAACCAGATACTACCTTGTCTTTAGCTTGTCACTACAGGTGTGTTCAGTAGTGTACTATTTTGGACCATTTTGCTGAAAATATTGCACTGCATGTAACTATAACTTCTGGTAGCTAACTTTAGGTAGCTAAGAGATCAACTGCTAATTCTCATATAATATATTCAAAAGGAAATGTCTTAGTTGGTATTACTTCCACTGGTCATTTATTAGTTCCTTTAAGCACATAAGAATTTTTCAAGGAAATGTGTAACATTATTTGTACCTCTTCATTTTTTTTATTCAGGTCGGTGTAGGTGATGATGGCTTCTACTCACTCAGAAAGCAAAATGTTTGTGCTGCAAACTCCTTAGCTAGTGGCTTTTCTGGTTTAAAGCGTCTCCAAGAGATCAGCAGCTGTTTTGCATATTGAAATTAAATAATTAGTCACTAGTCATGAGAAAAATTGAATAGATTCATCATACCTTATTGTTCACAGATATGGATATGTAAATGCAGATCTGGAATCAGGTAGAGAGAAAAACTAGAAACCGAATTCGGGTATATCTATTTAGTATCCATGCATTAGAAACAGATGTCGATATTACATGTTTTAGTGGATACGGATTCAGATAGCTGGAATTTTCAGGCTTCCACTTCCATCCCTATTTCCAGTAGTGGATGGAGGCACCGAGGCATACAATATCATGATTCCTAACGTAAGCTTACCACCTACGGATGAAATTATGCTTTGGAATTGGTGTTGGACTACTGTCTTTCACCTGCAATGACAGGACCGCAGGGCTCGTTCATTTCCCGGTTCATCAGAAAAACGTAAGCACCAATTGTTCAACTGTCTCCATGGAATTTGCTTAGAGATTCCGGCCACACTATAGCTGTGCACCATAGCAGATCGATGCTGGTTCAGCAGAAGCCAGCCGAGACAAGCAAAAACTGTCACCAAACGGCAGTTCTCTCCATCGTTTTGTAGAGCTTCTTCAATCAATCGGTTGATCCAATGCTTAACCAGCTTAATTAGCCTGTCTGTCAAGCTGCTCAAGTGACAAGGCAAAGAGTTTACTGACCTCGTCTGTATAAGCTAGTAAGAGACCATTCATGAAGTTAGGGTCTATGTTCTAACAGGTTTTCGTTCTAAGAGTTCCCTTCATTGAGCTAGCACATTCCTACTGTGCGTTTGGATTGCAGGATATTTCAGGCTCGACCTAGATAATCTCATGTTTGGATAAAGGATCGAGTGGAATGAGTTAGACACAGACTGGAATACCCAGAGTTATATTCCACCCAAATATGGGTCAGCCCTGTCCCTCCAAAACAAGTAGAACGGGCCAACCCACATCGTGCTCACACAGAGGGCGAACGCAGGGCGGCCTGCTCGTGATGTGGCGAGGGCCCTGGTGAGAAGCAGCCACCCACCGAGCGTGTGGCCTCCCGACATCTGTAGAGCCCATGACGGCGCAAGGCGAATTCTGCCATCGACCATGGCGGCCACGGTGGGAGATGCAGCCTACAGGGCGAGCGGGTGGAGAGAGATGTAGGACGAGTGTGCAAACAAAGGGAGATGCTGACCTTGTGGTGGCGCAGGGCGGAGAGCTCCACCCTCGACTATGGTGGCAGCGGCAAGAGATGCGGAGGGAGATAGAGGGTGAGCGAGTGCAGGGAGATGCAGGGCCAGCGAGCGGGGCGGGGAGATGCGGAGCCCGTGGCGGGCAGGGCGAGCTCTGCCCTGAGTCCACAGGCCAGTGAAGCAGTGATGCGTACGGAAAAAAGGAAGGTGGGAAAAAGAGGGTGATAGAGGCTGAGATGTGGGTCCCATTCATCAAGGATCCCAACCCACATTTGTAATCTCTCAAACCAAATTGTAGACCTAGCATAACCCAAACCTTTTAACCAAGCACGAGGTCCAATCCAAACTAGAAAACATGGACCAAGTCAACCCATCCCATATGGCTCGTAGACCAAACACACGGCTAAAGTTTATGTGAACATGATTTGATAAATAGAGTCAGGGCTTAGCAAATTATTTAATTGTTTTATTCAAAACTTAGGCATATGTGCAGCAGTTGGGCCCACATTGATGCTTATGTCACTGCTACTTAGGCCCACCAGTTGGGGCGTTGGCAACAGCAGTCCCCTCCCACCAGAGAAGCGGCGGCACGAGATCCTTCCCTTTATTTCACACCTGATACCCCCCCACGCCCTTGATATCATATTTCCCTTTCCTCACCAGAGAAACAGCTGCTTGCTCGGATCGGGTGGTGTTCTCCCGACTGACCACACTCATTGCTTGCCTCCGGCCGTCAAGAGCAGCGATCGCGAGCTGCATCGCGACCACGAGGAGTACCGCCGACGCCATGTGAGCTGAGCTCCCCCTTTCACTTTCCCGCTTCCTCTCTCGATCCCATCTCGTGTGTTTCCGTATTTTCCTTGCTACGATCATCAGATCTCGATCCCCAGCATGCGGCCTTTGTTCATGATTTATGTATATGCAGCAGTAGATCTGAATCGTACCAGCCAGTGCAACACTGATCTAGTCTATGGGAGATCTGCCGGTTTTCAAATTATTGCCTGCCTTCTTGTCTATCCGACCTCCACTATATGAGTATGAATGCCTGCTTTAATTTCACCCCTTTCCAGGCTCCTTGCAGTACTGGTAACTGATCCTTCGTCCATAGCTGGAGTTGGAACGATCTGAGTGCTCAAAATAGAAATCAGCTGATAACAAGTTGTGTTTACGTCTTTTGAGCCCTAGAGTGTATAGTAGTTGGTTTCTGGAGTGTTAGATTGTGCTCTGAGATGTTTTTCTTTTCTTTTCTGAGCATGTTGCTTTTATTTTACCTGTAAATTCATATTTCGTCTTCTCCTCATCAGTCGTTTCTTGTTCTTAGTTATTACGTACTACTTATAATGGAAAACCTACTATGCATAAACACCTGAGGCCAACGTGTACAGGGGAGATTCAGGCGCCATGATCGGCAGCAACGACACCGACGCGAGAGCTTCCCTCTGCCCTAACTGCAATCTGGTATATGCTAAATTAATTAATTATTTCTGGTGCGCTCTGTGCATTAGCTAGCAATTGAACATTTTCTTCTGAGTTCTCATACATATGGTGTGTTTTTAAATCATGTGATTGCAACAAGAACTTGGCTGGATTTCCAGCCGGTGTCAGGTTTGCTCCGTCGGACCAGCAGCTCATAGAGCACCTGGAGTCCATGGTGTTGGTGAACGAAGGTGGAGGCTCCAGAGCACACGCTCTCATAAATCACTTCATACCAACCATTGAAGGAGACATTGGCATTTGCTACACCCATCCTGAGAATCTCCCTGGTGAGACCGAAATGACTCCTAAGCCAAGCCGTGTAATGTGGCATATATATAAATATACATAATTTCATACTACTGTGCCCCATCTGCGCGTCTAGCATCCTTTCTACGATTTGGTATTCTCTACCTGCAAACATCCATCGGAATTTAATTTACAAAAAAATTATCAATTTGTTTATGCTACGTTGTGCTGAACACACTTCTATTCCATCTCTCCCTCGTTGTGATTATATTGAATATAAGATGCTTCTGAAGTTTCAGTATATGGATACCCATGTATGGTTCCAAGCTACCTTTCATTTTGCTATGTATCGTGGTGAAATATGTGACTAAACATGCTTGTTCTGTGGCCTTAATTTCTCTAAGTAGTATAATACTAATTATTTTCAGAAATAGATTATTTAATTTTATTTAAATATATTAGAAGCACGTCACTTATATCTGCAATATTACGACACTATATATGCGTTAGGCCAGACTTGTTCTGTATCATGATTACTCAAACACTTGTGCTTATACCTTGCTAATTGATCATCTCTAGGTGTGATAAGAGATGGCCACAGCAAGCATTTTTTCCACAGGACATCCAAAGCCTATCAAACTGTTAGCACAAATAAGAGGAGAAAGATTCTGCTAGAGGAGGCAGCCTGGTGCCAGACTGGCAAAAGTCATCCGGTGATCGTGGGTGGTAGGCAGAAGGGGTGCAAAAAAATCATGGTGTTGAACAATATCAGGCAAGGGCAGAAGCGGGAGAAGACCAACTGGATTATACACCAATACAATCTCGGCGAGAAGGAGAAGGACGGGGAACTGGTCCTATCCAAGGTCTTCTATCGTTGTCCTGCTATCACAGGGACAGAACAAAATGATGAAAAGGTAGAGGAAACTTCAAAGGCCACACCAAATATCCTCCCTGTCTCTGATGCTATGGCAGTCACTCCAACAACGGTCACCATGGTACAACTGCAGCAGCACCAACTGCAGAGGCAGGCTCACAGTCACTGCCAGTGCAAGTTTACACCTGCAAAGATGTTTCAGGAGGTAATTCTGCTAGTTGTTGCCTTTATTATTCAGGATCAGGAGTTTTATTAAGCCTCTAGCATTATATTGAACAAAATTAGCAATATATTAGTTAGCTTGGGATGCTTTTATTGACGATGTCTCTATTCGACACTCTTGCACTCTAATTATGCAAGCTACTAAAATAATTCTTTCCTTTCACCATGCTATGTTTTAATAGCTCTATTATTACATGTAGAACAATCAATAGGTTTGGTCAATCTCCAACTTTGTAAAGGGCGAGTATGTACATGCTGAAGCAAATGTGGGAACACAATACTCATAATTTTAATTGAAAGGAAGGCAAATTTATGGATAAAATTGCATCTGCCCACTCATAATATTAATTCTACAATTGAGATTAATTCAACTTGAAAGGAACTTATGGATAAAATTGCATAATATAAGCTTCTTCAAGGAAATGCATAACGTTATTTGTACCATTCATTTTTTTATGCAGGCTGGTGTAAGTGACCTGGTATCAGGTGATCAACAAGGACAAGTGTGTGGCAATAATCACCACATACCATCGCAACATCATGTCCAATCAGTCCACATGGAACCAGATACTACCTTGTCTTTAGCTTGTCACTACAGGTGTGTTCAGTAGTGTACTATTTTGGACCATTTTGCTGAAAATGTTAGTGCCAGTACCTAAGTTCCGGTAGATCACCTGCTAATTCTTGATATATTCAAAAGGATATCTCTTTGTTGGCATTATTTCTGTGGCTCATTTACTATTCCCTTTAAGCACATAAGAATTTTTCCAGGAAATGTATAATGTTTATTTGTGCCATTCATTTTTTTTTTATGCAGGTCGGAGTAGGTGATGATAGCTTCTACTCACTCAGGAAGCAAAGAGTTTGTGCTGCAAAACCATAGTACTTTTACTGGTTTAGAGCATCTCCAAGATATCAGCCAACTATTGTTAAAACAACATATCTCCAAGAGACTTGATATATGACTCTAAATTTAGTAGCCTTTTATCATATGATTTTCTTTGTTCTATTTTCTTGGATAGCTTAAACAACTTACTATATCCATCATCTTCCCACGTGATGGTCCCGTTCACACGCGCTGCACCCACAACCGTGCCCCTTTCCAGCCCGCGAACGTACATGCCCCCCTCCAGCTTTAAGGCCCCCTTCCGTTTGCTCCCTAGGAAGCATTGCAAACGTATCTGTACTATCGTGTCCCTATATTCCGGTGGCTGCGGTCAGGGGTATGGCAACTTGACGGCTCGATCCGAGGAATCTAGGACTCTAGTGATAGTAAGGACTTGGTGGATTTGGATTGCATGGAGAACAGAGGGATCTCGGATTGATGCGTCGTTGGGTGGTTCCTCCCACTAGTGGCCATTCTTGCTTGTTGCCTTACAAATCCCATTTCTAGGGCTGACTGGGTAGCTGCTTCTACGGATCGCTTATTTCTAGCATATACAGATTTCTATAGGGAATTTACATCCATCTCTACAAATTGTCTCCATAGCAATGGTTGTCATTGCTTCGATTTGATCGATTGCCTTTTAGGTAAAGGAACAACACAACTGTATAAATCTCTCATTCTTTTAAAGTAAGTATAAATCTCATTCTTTTGAAGTAAGTACTATGATGTCTTTTGGGAGACAAATATTTTATTGAACTTATCAACCATTAAATGAAATTTTAAAAATTAAATATGGAGAGGTGCAGGGACATACTCAACTGGCACAATAAATTCTGAAAATCCCTAAATCGGAACATAGGATTTGCCTTCTAAAATTCCTTCATTCCAAATTACAAGATGTTTTTGACTTGTCTAGATTTATATAGTTTTTGTTATACACTTAGATATATTTTCGATAAAGGATAATCATTATCCGGCCTCTACATCCATGGATGTACACAGCCAATTATTACAAAAAGAGAGAAAAATAAAAGAGAGAAAAACCATAGTCTTATACATAGACCAGGACATTACAGCAAACAATATAAATGCTTCCACCCTCTATTTGATCAACGAGAGGGCGTCCTTGGCTAGCTCTTCACGCCGCAGCTGAGTCCCGAATGTCACAGTGCAGGGCATGGCTAGGAGCAGGTGTGCTTGTGTTAATGCCTTCAAAAGGTAAATGACGCCCGCAGACGCCATCATCAATGACTGAAAGCACCAGGCTCATAAGGGCATACGCCCCGAGCCCTTCCTAGCAAATGCATCACGCTCGAAAAGGCTTTTGCAAAGAAGAGAAAGTTACAGCGACGCCTCAAAAGGGGAATATGACGCCGATTGCATCATCGCCGCCGGCCCAGAGCTAGCCAGACAGGGTTTTCACCCGTATTCCAAGATCTTGCAAAAGCACGTCCAAGCCGAACCTGCAGACGACGAGATGCCAGAGATGATCGGCAGAAAGTTCACCAGCTGCAGCGAGGCAGCAGAAAAGCTGTGGGCGGCCGGCAAAGCGCCAGGCCTAACCGCTGCCGCCGCAGTGCGTGGGGCATCTTGCCCGCTGGCCACCGCGCCCCTTCACCCGTATGCATGTCGGGGCCAGGGTCGCCAGATCCGAGCACGGCGTCCATTGATGTGGACATCGGAGCCAACTAGCGGGACACCTGGGAGTGACGTGGTCTCGAGCCGAGTGCCTGGTACAGGATTGATCCAAGCCACGACCTCGTGGGAGGACGGGTTGGACGGCTTGTCGAGATGGCCGGTGACAACACCGCCATCCCCATCCGGTGCCCAGGGGTCCAAATCGCGACCCCCAGGCGCCGCCATCTGCCGCTGCAGCATGGCCTGTGGATCCTGCTGGGAAGGGCCAAGATCTGGCCCCCTGACGTCTCCTGTCAAATCACCACCGAGGAAGAGGGGCCGGGGACCATGGGGACCAGATCTAGCCACCCGAGGCCCTGAATCGGCCCCAGCTGCTGCCGTTCGCCGCCGAAGAGGAGATAGGGTTGGAGGTGGAGGGGGAAGGTTGGGGAGGGAGGTGCGAGAAGGGGTGCTCGTGCCCGCACCTGGGCAGGGAGCCCCGCCACGCCGTCATGGGGAGCCGCGCGAGCTTTCCGAGCAGTTCCCTCCGGCGGCGGCGAGGTAGGAAGCTGGAGGCGGAGGTGTTAGGGCCGGCGTCGCTATCAGTCGTCTATACACTTAGATATATATACTATATCTAGATATATAGTAAAAAACAATAAATGTAGACAAGCCAAAAGATCTTAATTTCGAACAGATGAAGTTCTCTCAGTAGCGTGGTTCCATTGCTCCCAACTCTGTGCACTCTGCCAGGTCATAACTTCTAAATGCATCTTTAATTTAATATGTTTTGTGCATACAACTTACTTTTCTGCTGGGATTCTAATCGCACCTTTCACAGAACCACACTAAATGTTCTTGTGGTGGTACAACAGCCCCCAACACCCTTCACGCTGACCAAGCCATGCGTGGGCAGCAGTCGTATGGCTGTGCAGTGTGGCTGATAATTACTGTCTCACACATGACAATAAGTTTCGGCCCAAATGATTTTTTTTAGATGACGGAAGAAACGTCTGGCTTCATTCCCTCGCTTCGTCATTCCCTCAAAGGACGAATTCAGCTCAAATGAATTATCTGAGCCCTTTACTATTCTCCATATCTGATGAACGAGTTCTTTGGTGACAAAATGGCTGTCATGCATGTTAGACCTCTTTGCGCGAATTAAGGCCATCCACGATAACGGAACCATGAACCCTAGCACTAGATCCTCAATTATATGGCTTTATTAAAAGCATAGAAATCTCTATTTGAAAGAAAAAAAGAGAAGAAATTTAGTAGATTCCGCATTTGGTTACCATGCTGAGCAATGCATGCAGCCATTTGTGCCAATGTCATCTCCATTCATGGAGCTGTTCAAGCGTCGAAAAAAATCGACAATTGCCGTCAAAGAAAAGCAATAAGTGAGATGCTTTCTTCGACTATACATGGCCGGTTTGTGATGCATGTGCAACTAAAAAATTAGCTAGCTCTCAATTCTGGAGAGGACTAATGAATGTCAAAAATCAATTCGTATCTTTTGGGAATTTCAGGTTGCAAGGATACTTGGTTAGGTTCAACCACTTTAAGAGAGCAATATCCAAACTTGTATAACATTGTTCGACGGAAGAATAATATCTTACTAAGCACTGCGCCTCTAAATATCTCCTTTCGGAGAACTCTAGTAGACCGAAATCTAAATGATTGGAATAGTTTAGTGATAGATACGAGTTGCAGATTTACATGTAAATGATCAACCTGACATTTTTAGATGGTCACTGAATACAAGTGGATAATTCTCAGTTAGATCTATGTACAACGCAATGCTAGACATAGATAGAATACCTCATAATAGATTCTTATAGAAACTTAAAATTCCTTAAAGGTAAAAGTTTTTGTTTGGTTTTTTTTTATAGAGGAGTGATACTCACCAAAAACAACTTAGCTAAAAGAAATTGGCATGGAAACAAGCAAGAAGTGTTGTTTTTGTAATCATTCAGAGACTACAACATCTTTTCTTCGATTGTGCTCTTGCTAAGTTTGTTTGGCGCCTAATAGAGTTAACTTTTGTTCTAAACCCCCCTATGTGTTGCACATATGTTTGGTACCTGGCTACAGAATTTAGCTGTCATGTGTTGGGCCATATGGTTAAGCCGGAACGATGTTGTTTTTGACAAAAACAACCAATAATTATTGGTCGCATGCATCATTTGATGTAGAGACTGGGACTTTTTCATTTAATTTGCTTAATGAAATAAACTCCCTTTATAAAAAAGCTAGGGTCCAATATAATGTATCAGTACATGTATATGTTTTTTTAGAAAAGGACATGCATATGTTTGAAGAACAAGATTAATTAACCGGCTGATGATACTTGAGTAAGTGAGTTCCTGTTTGAAGAGCAAAATTAATTAAGCAGCTCATGATACTTGAGTAAGTGAGTTCCACTGCAAAAAAAAATAAACAGGTTTAGTACTGTTAAACAATATATTAGACTAAGATTAAGCATTGATAAAAAAACAAAGGGAAAGATTGCTGTACCAATATTCCAGTTTCATCATTCCAGTTTAACCATATTTAGCTTTAACCAGCTCAAGCCTGCTGGCCGCAATGGCCCACTAGGCTTGACACGGTGAAACCTGCAAGGCATAATAGGACCTGCAAGCACCTGATCTGTAGTGAATAAGAGGAATGACACTTATACAAACTCTAATCACATGTAAGTGTCATCGAATCACATAAAAACAAATTTAATACTATCAAGAATATGAATTCAGTGCATTTATTCGCATCCAATATAATGAGAAATGTTAATTATATTGCAATAAGTCTTTAACCGAAATTAGATGCTCCTGTACGTTTTTTCATCAATCATAATTCCATCTAGGCACATGTGAAACAGATGAGTTTGTACCAAAAAGAATAATGTCACCTACACAGCAACTCATAAGTCAGGCAACAGATAAGTTGGAACATATCATAATTAAGCCTCTATGCCCTAAGAAGGTGGGCAAGGAAGCAAGAAGCATCCCTACCACAGAAAGGATCTTTATTGCCCGGTTGCTCTCAAATCAGTAGTGATTACCGTTCAATACTGGTGCATAACTAAAAACCCAAAAATGATTGAGGGGCTGAAAGAACCACCATTGAAGGTCCCTATCACAGGCAGCTCAAGCCACGAGTCGCAAGTGAAAGACCCTATCACTGTCAGCTCAAGCCCCAAGACTTAGCACTGATACTAAGACTATCACTGCCGGCTAGTGGCTTCAACCGGCAGTGACATATCTATCTATTGATAACCAAAATTGTCCATTTTGTGAAGATGTAAAGCATTACACTTGTCGAGATAGTCAAAACACAAATATGGAACATCTAATTCGAGTCTACATGATTGAGTTATGTCCTCAGAAGATACGGCAGTGTTGGAAGTTCTGACGGCCATCAAAACTTCCTAGAAACCTGGTTGAACCTTGATGAAGTGCTGGGGTCATCCTCGCCTTGGAAGTTCTGATGCTTAGAACTTCTGATAGACCTAATAAATTAAAAGACCTAGTTCAGATGCATTTTGGATTCCAATCCGAACTCTTCCTATCTTATGGAAAACTTGGAAAATACATCTAGGAAGGATTTCCTATTGGGATAAGACCTCCACCCCCTCTATATATACTAGAAGATAGTGGCCAATAGAGAAATCAAACATCTAATCGAACTTTTTTTTTACATATATTACCTCTTCTACCCTACTTTTCTAATCTCTTCATTCCTATTTGTTGCATCTCTCCGCGAGATTCATTGTGCCATTCTATAGGTAGCCTTGCCGATCCTAGAGCAATCCTAGGCATGCACGCTCCTATTCCTTTAGTTATAATCTGTGAATTTTAGGTCTCAGAATAAACTACTCATTAGAGAGAACCATAAATCAATTATGTTGATATGATACTAACAGTTACCAATTTTTTGGTAGCCAAATAAATAAAAAAATACAAGAGAAGTAAGAGAAAAACTACCACTCTGAGCCACCCAATGTTCCATGGGCGCACTGCCACTTGCCTCTGCAGCATATCCCACACGGGCGCCAGGGCTCCACCGCTCGCCACTTTTCTGGCTCAGCGGCACGGGCCTGAGACAGTGAGACACCCAAACCAGCTAGCGATGCCATCAGCCCATCACACACCACGCCATGACAAATTGCCACGCCTGACGCATGTTGTATGAGGCATAGCCTAGCAGGATAGCACACATCACTTAATGAATAGTAAGGTGATTAATAAGCACATAATCGAGCAGGCTTGTTGTCAGCACCCCTCCGTCTGCTGCTGATGCGCCATCAGGCCCGCCTTCTCCAACTCAACCCAAGAGGCAGCGAAGGCCCAGTACTCGCTTCAGCGGTCTATCCTAGGCGATAGTATATCTAGGAGGCTGAGAGGGAGAGAGAACATCATGGAAAATTGTATCGAATATTTCTGAAAGTTAATCATTTGTCTGATCGCAACTCCTATCCCCTTCTTCTTCCGCCTCCTTTCCCCTTCCCCACCATTTCCTCATAATTGGTATTTTGGTATCAGATTCTCGTAGATCCTGGCTACTAGTTCGTCTTTCCACGAGCACTACATGCGCCTGTAGGCTTCTTGAGGCACTATGGATCCTGCCCTCAAGCTCGTGCTCGAGGAAATCCACCAGATGAAGGAGGAGTTCGGCCGTCACTTCGATGACCATGACGCCAAGTGGGAGCGCTGGTTCGCAGACCTAGACGCCTCTCGTGCGGCCCGCGACGCCGTCGTTGACCAAAAGCTGGCCACTCTCAGGCCGGTCCGTCCGCCTTGGATCCGAACGAGGGTTTTTCTCACTGTGAGATTGCTAGAGATGTGGGTTTTCACCATCGAAACAAGGGAAATTGAGCTTGGGCATGCGGCCGGTATTTGCAGGTGGTGCTGATCATGACTCGGTGGCATGGGGATAATGACCATGTGTGGCTGGGTTCAAACAGCTCAGTGCAACAGACAGTGCTTCACGCCTTACACTGCAATCCTTTAGGTGGTCACTCAGGTGCTCCTGCCACATACCAGCACATCAAGCGCCTGTTCTTCTAGCCAGGGATGAAAAAGGACGCCTGGTCTTTCATCCAGTCCTATTCCACTTGTTTGCTGGCCAAGCCAGACCGCAGCTGCTATCCTGGACTACTTCAGCCACTGTCAGTTCCATCATCATCGTGGGAGATGATTTCAATGGATTTCATCGAAGGGCTTCCAACTTCAGGTTCGGCAAATGCTATACTCATGGTGTTCGACAAGTTTTCCAAATTTGCTCACTTCTTGCGTCGTCGCCATCCGTTTTCGGCTGCTACTGTCGCCAAGTTATTTCTGGACCACATTTTTCGTCTCCATGGCATGCCTCAATCTATTATTTCGGACAAAGATCGCATCTTCACCGGTCATTTCTGGTGGTTGCTATTTAAGATGGTTGGTTCCTCTCTCCACTTGAGTTCATTGTACCACCCTAAAACCAATGGCCAAACAGAGCACGTAAATCAGTGTTTAAAAACTTTTTTGCGCTGCTTTGCTCATGCTTGTCCTGCTCAGTGGCATCGTTGGCTTTCGCTTGCTGAATACTAGTACAATACCTCCTTTGACTCTACATTGGGCCGTACACCCTTTTGAGGTTCTACATGCATGCTCCCCGGCACTTTGGAATCAATGTGGACTCGTTGAAACCCGTACCAGAACTAGATTATGGCGAACTGGGCACTGATGCAAGAGGTGATCAGGCAACACTTATGTCGTGCCCAGCTCCGAATGAAGCGGCAAGCTGATAAAGGGCATTCTGAGCGATCCTTTGCTATCAGCGCTATGGTTTACCTCAAATTACAGCCATATGTGCAGTCCTCCATTGCTCACCGTTCCAACAACAAATTGTGCTTCAAATTCTTTGGCCCTTTCAAGATTGTTGACAAGCTGGGAGCTATGGCCTACAAACTCGCCTTGCCTACTTGGTCCTCTGTAAATCTGGTCTTCCACATGTCCCAATTGAAGCTCTCCCTAGGGTCACAGCAGGTATCACCAGTGTTACCTTCTGAGTGGTCTTCCCTGTAGGTACCCCTCTATATTTTGCGGAGACGCTAGTCTCCTGGTGGCCATTCCCAGGAGAAGGGGCTCATCCAGTGGTCTCACTCACCACTAGAGCTGGCGACCTGGGAACCGCTCGCCGCTCTCCATCAGCAGTTCCTGCGCGCGCCGGATTGGGGACATGCCGGCTCTGAAGACCGGGGGAATGTCCACCCCTCCGTCTGCTGCTGATGCGCCATCAGGTCCGCCTTCTCCAACTCGGCCCAAGAGGCAGCGAAGGCCCAGTACTCGCTTCAGCGGTCCATCCTGGGCGACATAGTCACTACAAAACATCTCTTAATTAAAGGCATTTTATTAAAGGCACTTATATAAAATTGCCTTAATTTCTTTTTACTTAAAGGCATTCTTGTGAAAATGCCTTTAAAACTACTCTTATAGTGGCAAACATAAAAAATGCCTTCAAAAACCAATAGCATTGGAGGCATTTTTCAAAATGCCTTTAAATACCTGTAGCTTTGGAGGCGCTTTTTAAAATGTCTTCCTAGTCCCACTCCTAATGCGTGGGCAAAGAACACCAAACATTTGAGCCAGCCCAGTACCCATCCCTCGTCCCTGTCTTCTACTGTTCATTGCCTAGAAGATTCTCCTCACGAATTGAATTACGAACGCTTATATTCCCCAACCCCAACTCCACTGCTCGCCCCGCTCCATACGCCGCCGCTGCTGACACCTCTCCCCGCCCCCACTGCCTCCTGCCCCACTTCCACTTTCCTCTCCCTATCGTCCCATCCACTTATGGTGGCCAGCCAGACCTCTCAAATCAGCTGCGCATGTCACGGCCGCTTCGGGCACTGCCCATCCGCCCCTCATCCGCCTCCCCCTGAGGTCGCGACGCCGTCAGCGCCATTAGGTCGCCACTCCACCCTTGCCGCCTCGGATTCGTTGTCGAGCCAGCACAGGAACTCCACCGCGGCCAAACCATAGAGGCGCATCCCTTCTACCGGTGCGCACGACGCCTCCACCAACAACAGGGTATCGGCGCTCTCTCTTGCTCGGACCTTCGTCTGTGCATCCTCAGGTCACCCTCACCTCCTGTTCCTCGCCCGCAGCATCGAGACGAATCCCCCAGGTGCATTGCTTCCTCCGTGCTCTGCCTAGGCCCATCGTTAAGACACTGCCATACAGCAGCTGCAGGTCAACTCGCCACCTTCTGCAATGTTGTGAGTCCGTGACACCCACTTGGTGTTCGAAGAAATGCTAATGGGTATGCAATGGTCGATTTTGTCTTCGCTCATGCTTTGCTTGACATGGATGTGTGCTACCTGTCTCTTCCACTTCTTCCTCTTCTTACTACTTCTCAGGATGGTGCCTTTTGGATTCCAATGTGCGCCTAGGGTATGTTTTCTGCTAATGGCACTAGTTAATTAATCCTTTTGTTCACATTGTGTTTTTACATATTGCCTTTTTAGAGAGTTATTTAGAAATTGTACAGTAACTTGTATACAGCGTTACATTTTTTTTCCCAATTGTCCAAACCAAACTTTTCTTATCCACACAAGTTCAGAAGAGCATGATTTGTTTAGCAATGTATGCTTTCAGGACCTTATCTGAATTTTGGAGCTTGTGCTTGATCATTATTGTGTTGGTTAGTTTCCTCTCCATACTTCCATCTCGGTGTGCAAGGTCTATGAATGAACACCATTTTTAGCTTGTATTACTGACATTACAGAATTCAGATAAATAGACAAGCTTACATAATTCACATAAATCGCTAAGTTTGCTCTTACAATATGTAGATACATTTGATTCCCAGTGTCCTCATTGATTTTTAGAGTACATCATATTTTTTTTTTTCCCTACACTGAATAATCACATAAACTCAGCATGCGTGGCTGACAACTCCTCTCTCATTTAAATGTTCCTTTCTATAATTCTCTGTTTTCTTCTCTTTTGTTTTTTTTTGTGGTTATTTTGCCCTTTTCTGTTATATTGTGTAGTTGGCTGTAGGATTTCTGTTGCTGATGAATAGAAAAGAAGGAATCACATTGTTTGATCTCTAGCATCCCTTCAGAATGAATTTCGCTGGTAAGTTCCTTGTCCAGTTGTCCCTTTGACCTTTTGTTTCCAATTTTATTTGGCTCACTGCAGTGGATTACAAACCATCAACATGGTAGCACATTCATACACTGAAGAATGTCTTTTATGTCTGGATTAATGTACTTATATAGATGTACATAAGTAGGCATCTCTTTACTTTCTCTACTTTCAAAGTGCAATCATTATATGCTTAAAAAGCTTTTGATATGAATAAATATGTAATTTCCACGTAGCATTGATGTTCTCAAGAATTCTAGAAATGCTGAGACATGAGGAGTAGATACTAGAGAGTACTACTACTAGTACTACCTTTTTTTATTAGGCTCAATGTGGTATATTTTGACATGCTGATTTGGACCGGATGCTAAGATTTTGGTATGCCAACAAGAAAATAAAATCTAGGAATTGAATGGTGTGCGCACCTGTGATCGTAAAGAACAATGGTAACATTGATTGCTCTTCTGTGGGCTAATGAACTGCGCAAGCCCTGTATTTAGAATTGTGACACAAGTTTAGGTGATTACTAAAACAGCATAGTGATAATTGTGTTGAGCTTGTACAGTATTCATTGGAGTGCATCTTGTTTTACCTTTAGGCTAGACATACACTCCCCATGATGTTCAAATGCTGGAAAATGTTTACTTCTTTTTTTCGAGGAAAAATAAGTTTGCTTTTAGTTTTCCTGCCATTCTTTTTTTATCAAGTCATGATGACAGCAATGATGTTACCTATAAACTCAGGTGTGCTCCTCTTTATGGGATAATATTCCTGGAGTACCTGCAAAAGGGCCATGCCCATGTCCATCAGTTTGGTTTCAACTGGAGCACTTGTCACAGGAGTTAAAGCAAAAATTGTTGATGCAAAGACAATGAAGCATATGCCTCTGAACCAACTAGGAGAAATCTGTGTTCGAGGACCAAACATAATGGAAGATGTATTCGATTATTTTTTTGCCTTATTGATTGTGTTTGGTTGAGAAGTGACACTAGTGACATATTATATCTAGGAGGCTGAGAGGGAGAGAGAATATCATGGAAAATTGTATGTTAATCATTCGTTTGAACCCAACTCCGATCCTCTTCTTCTTCCTCCTTTCCCCTTCCCCAAGTTCCATTCCCTCACACTTGTCGTACGCTATAGAGCTCTGGATCGCACCCTGTTCCGTTTCTCTCAAAATCACGTAGATTGGAGGCTTTTATAAAAACCGCCTCAGTTAATAGATTTTGCGAGGCGGTTTTTTTAAACCGCATCGGTTAATAAAAAGTGACCGCCTCGGTTAATTGAGGCATTAACCGAGGCGGTTTTTTTGGCTACCCGCCTCCGAGAGAAATTCTAAAGTGCCTCGCAAAAGATTTGTTGTAGTAGTGAAGGATGTTGATGGCCGTTCTAGCTATCCTAATCATGATCCCAAGGGTATGCGTCGTGCCGTATGCTACTCCACCATGGGGACAGTCTGGTAAGGAATGCACTAGTTCTTGAGCGGTGTTCGCTTAGATCATGGCCAAGGTTGATGATGGCGTTCCTGTCGGGTCTAGGTGTACGCACTCTGCAGAGTTAAAACTATACGTATAGCCGCGATCTCGGTCCTGATCACCCGTGTGAACTGTTTCATCCCGCTAGTCTTCTCTTGGGCTTTGCTTCTCTCCCCTGAAGCTAGGTCTGGCTTGAGGCTGTTGAGACGAGGGGCGTGCGGAGGCTGCCTCGTTGCTGACTGCGAGTATGATGAGGGTGATGTGAGGGATGTTGCATGATGAGAGGTGAGATGTGATGACGAGTGGATGTGAGAATGAGGGTATGGTTTAGGATTATTGAAGACTTATATACTACACTTTTGACGCTTGTCCGCATGCGCTATGATGCAAATTACAGCTAACCTATTAGGATCATCAGATCTCTTTATTTTCTATTTTCCAACAAAGCTCATTCGGTGCTGACCATGGCCTGCACATATCTGGTGGTGTGCAGATTTCTTGACTTGTGGTGTTGAGATTAGTAGTAGGTTTGCAAACTACTCCCTCCAGGCCATTTTTTAAGGTTGTTGGCACAAAATCTGCACCTTGCGCCAAGCACACAGCAAGCCGAAAAGCGTGACTTCAATCGGACAGCCGCACGGTTTGGAGATCCGGAAGCGTGCCAGCCAGTTTGACCTGAAAACTGACAAGGGACAAGGAAAATTGTTAAATACAAAATCGGAATGTGTCGGATGAGACCAGACAGTTCCGTATATACGGCCCTGAAGCCACTTACGACGACATACAGCTATAGAAGCTGCGCCAATCATGCATATGATTCATTTGGCTAATATGAGGGTGAAACATGTAATGCATCGATTGCGAACGTGCATGTATGAGAAGACATGTTTGAACAAGTGAAAGTTAACTACGAATTGAAGCATAACCAAGCTCGGCAATACAGCCGACTCGGGGTCCATGAAGAAGGAACATACAAATTATCACGACTAAACTAATTAAAGACCTACATCTGCCGCACGATACCCGATCCTATCAAAGTCTAAGCGTTTCTAACATGCAAGAACCCGCAACATGTAACAATCTAGATTAATCTAATTCGGCTACGTAAGCACACGATCTATTTATCATGATAAGTAAAGAGCATTAGAGAGCAAATAGATCTATAAAATAAGAAGCCGAAACCGATCAAATCTAGATTGGGCAAAAGAGTGTTATAAATAAATAAAATATTAAAGTCATGCAACACGTGATAACTTAATGAATCTACTAGATCTTGCCAAATCTAATAGAGCCGATAACTAATCCTTGAGCGGATCTAGCTTTGCCGCACGACTCACGATCTAACCAAGAATCGATAACTATCTTGCCTCGCTAAGCTATCAAGCGGGCGCTGCCGCACGGCCATCTAGTCGAGATAAACAAAGCATAAGCAAAGACTTCTTGATCATCAAGTAGGCGCTTTGCCGCACGGCCATCCCATCGAGACGAACAAGACTACTTGCATCAAGATCTAAATCCACCGCATGATACTAGACATGATAGCAAGGTTGCGGAACTTACGGAGGTCGACGGATCGATTGGCTCCTCTCGAAGAACTTCGGCGACACGACAAAAGGGACTCGAAAACGTGGCACGGGGCGGTTGTATTGATTTGATTGTGAATATCCTTTACAATGGTCGAGGGTCTATATTTATACCACTGGACATAACATGAATCCTAGGAGATTACGGCGTACACAATATGTTAAAGGTAACTCAAAAGTATGGCGAGACTCTTGCTAAAATTCTCCTCGGAATCCTTGATCATCGCTTTTCTCCTTCTATTCGGCTTCTTGCTTGCCACCTTTCGCTTCCCGAATGGAGCCACTTGTCTTCAAAGATAGCCGACCGCACCAATGCTTGCCGAATCACCCGAGTTAATTGCACATACGCTTGCCGAATAGCTCAAAGTTAGCCGACCGCACGCTCATTTGTCGAACGCGTTGGATTTCTGCTTTCTCATAGATTTTACCGAATCGACCCACTTTGTCATTGGCCTTTACCAAAATCCGGTGTTAACACATGCCCCCTCAATTTCGGGATAAAAGTGATTTTGTTCGAAATTGAACACTGACTCTCTTCTCATCTAGGTCAACACTTTGCAAATCCACGGCCGCCATTCAAAAACCCGATTCTTCCTCGTTCCAGATTCGAGCTTACTTCCAATCCCCAATGGCAACCCTTGATGGAGTTCGGTATTTTCGATTCCTTTCATGTATTCGGCAATTTCTTTCCTTGGTTTTTCACTTTTCTCGATTCTTTTCGGCCGTTCCACTCTTACGAAGGAATATAAGGATGAAATTTTGATTCCTTATGCTTGAACCCCGATTCGTACTTCTTGGGTCCGATGGGAGACCCTAATCCAATCGAATTTGTGGAGAAAGAAACTTTGAGGATCCCCTTCAAATCCGGAGTAGTTTCCCGAACCAATGGCCAAATACTTTCAAAACCTGGCCTTTCCCTCCGATTTACGGATGGCGGAAGTGGTACCAAAGGATGCTTTGAACAAGAGCGGCGATCCAGGGGACTCTCGGGATATCCAGGCATTGCTTGGAGTTATCTCTTTCGGGAACACTTCGAATGATTCTCTTTTGATAGCAGCTTCCCACTTACGGTCCGATGCTACTAATTCTTTCATCTTCGGCCATGGCCCGATGTCTTTTACTTTGGCCGGCGTTTTCATGATGACAGGCCTCAATGTAACGGAGCGGTATACCCTTCTAAATACAAGCACGGCGGCAACCCGAGAAAGCGATCAAATCGGGAAGCGGGTGGACTAAATATATCCAGACTTACATGTCCACGGGATCTGTTGACAACAAGGAATATAAAGCTTTCTGAACATGTGGCTTTGCGGTTTTTGTTTTACGTGTGGCAAATCCAATGAGCCAACTCTCAATCACATGGTGATGGCCGAGGAGCTGGCTGTAGGAACTTTAATTCCTACGGGCAAATATCTTACGGGAGCGGTCTATCACATGATGCATCGGATCATTGTTCGGATCGTCAACATGGGGAAATTCATTGTGTAAATGGTCCCCGGTGGTTTGTGCGATGTGGCTACAACTGTACATGCACTAGATAGTCTCTGTGGACCTCAACACCTTGGGTTTTCCTTACATTAATGATGATGAGGACGGCCAAATGAAAGAAAAGGCTGTCAAACTTATGGAGAAGCGGCAGCATTGCCATCACCATTGATATAGATCTTGGCCATCTATTCAAGCTATTCTTTAAGGGCTTCAATCATGTGATATGGCTCCCTTATAGAGAAAGTGACACTTTGACTCGCCTTGCAAATTCAGCTATGAGTCCGGCTGCTCGAGGCGGGGTTGCTACAAAGATCTTCAACTCTTTCATTAAGCCCCATGTGTCTTGCCGGCAGAGTTTCACCATGGGAGGTTCTTTGAATCCTTCCTATGAATTTTATAACCCAAACATGTTTGCCGGGCAATTAGGCTGTGGGCAACTGCCCCCAAGACTGTTTTTCTCAACCATCATAAGGCCCGGAGAGAGAATAGGAGATGAAATGGAGGCCAAAAGGGTTTTTGAGCTTGGATGGGATCTGCCGAAATTCATGCCCTTACCTTTGGGATTAATAGAAGCTGCTCATCCTTTGTTTTTTCTCTTGGTGGCAAGAATGGCGTGCCCATATTTTCAACATATCTGTGCACCCCTTGTGTCAAGATTTGTATGCTCAATTTGATTACGACGGTGAGGTAACTTTCTTCATACTCACAATTACCCTTTTTTTCCTGACTTTGTTTTAAATTTCAGTATCGTCTTGTTTTTTCGCGGGATCCCGAGCCTGTCCCTCCTTCACAAGTAGTCCAATATTACCAAAATTGGACCCATCCCCGCCTTAGGTTTTAATGCTCCATCCCCTGGTAACCCTCATGAAAACACCGGTAGCTTAAGGTGCGGTTTCTTCGAAAGGAGAAGGCAAGAGGAAAACTATTCTTGGATCAAGCAAAGATGTTAATGTGCCCGGAAAGAACAAGATCCAAGAAAGCTAAGCTCTCTCCCAAGGTATACTCTTGGTCGGTTTTGTTCTGAACCATGATGGGGCTTATTTCGCTTATTATTATGTGTTTTCCTTCAGCCCACAGTCGGGCCTTCAAAATCAGCCAATGTGTTGAGAATTACTGAAACATCTTCTCAAGCTCTTGAAGATGTTGAAACCCAAGAGGAGGATGCAGAAATTCAAGAGTCCACTGGCCATACAGGTGATTACCTTCTTAACGATTGTTCCCCTTTTTACACCAAATGAACTGATTTTTGCCACTTGATACTCGAGAAGCGAGATCATTCCACTGGATAAAATGGCGGAAGAATCTCCTCCTCATGCTTCTATTGATAGTGCAGAAATTCACAAGGCTATTGGTCATATTGGTAATAATGTTTTCTACACATTTTCTCTTCTTTCTTACGCCAAGGTTTATCCACTTTGCACTTTGCATCTCATTACTTATTTTCAGATGATATCTTGGATGACATAGCGAAAGGATCTTCCCCTCATCGGGCTTCAAGTTCATCTTCTCTGGGCATTCAGCTAAGCCCTCAATCAAGCCGGGACACAGGAATCAACCTTGAAGAAGCTTACGCACAAAAGGTAATACTTTATTTTATTGATCTCTCAAATAATTCTGATCAATCGGCTAATGATTCTCCTTTTTAAAGGATGATGCTAAGCCGACTGTCAGCTACTCTTTCACCATTGAAGAGTACATTAATGAGGGAGGTGAAGAAGCTACTTCTCGGCCAGAGGTTATCGGCCAGAGAACCAAGCTCGGCTAAAGGAGATATCCCTCTTATTGGCCAAAGATATAAATGCTCTTGTTCAAGATGCGGACCGGATAAGAGAACTGGTTGAGCTTATTGACCAAGACATCCCTCCAACTCTCAAGGTCTCTCTAGAATCTGCAACTCATCTTGATGATCACCTTGGCAAGGTCAGGAGAGCAAACAGGAATATAACCTCTAGAGCCGCTCTGCAAAATGATAATCTGACGAAAAAGCATCAAGTTAAAGAATTGCACTCTCGGATCCAGTACGCTAAGCGGTCTTTGGTAACTCTGGAACCTGAACTGGTAGCCATGGAGGAGGAAAAGGCCAGGTTGGAAGCTCAATTGGCTCAATTGAATGTGAGAATCCAATCTCACAAAGATAAAATTGCCACCTTGCCGAATTCTATAGATGCAGCCAAGACAAAGATATCATCTGTCATCAAGGAGCATCGGCCAGATCAAAACCGGGGCTTACGAGAATCCGAGTTACGAGGGCGATGACAAGAAGGTGCTAGAAGAAGTCGGCCGAATTAGGGATGATATCATAGACGCAATCAAACTGTTCTTAAATGAGTAAAACATTCGGCTTGTAACACACTTTGTGATTTTTAAACAATTGTATTCCTTGTTGTGCTTTGGTCTTTTCCATTCTTGTCGACCGATGACATAGCCGAATGTTCTTAAGCTTCCCGAATAGACATACGGCCATCATTCCGGATTTTCGATCGGAAGATTAGTCGATTCCTCTGAACCGCCGTTTTCGATTTAGCCGAGCTTGGCCCGTCGATGTAACGGCCCAAAAGAGAAGCAAACCCTACTTTGTCGTTTGGTATACTCAGAGTCGTGCGCCACGAACTCTATTACGGCCTATAAATAAAGCCCTCTTCCGGCTTCCACCACCATCGCCGGTTAGCATTCATCATCATCTTCTCATTTTCTCGCCGAAACCCTTAGGAAGAAAACCCCACCTCCAAATCACCAATGTCGGCGCCGGTGACCATGGAAAACGCCTGGCGAGGGAGGGCGGAGGGAGCGGGCCGCGGCGTCGGCAACGCCATGGGTGAGATTAATCTGCCGCCTTTGCGTGTTCTTGCTCACTTGTTCATCTCCCCTAACCTTGGTTTTCTTCATACGCTTAGGGCGAGGGTCATCATCAACCGTCTCACCTTCTTCCCCCGATGGTGGTGACTCAACCGGGAACCTCGGACCAGCCGGTCCCCGTCTCCGGCTCCTCGAGTTCGTCGAGCTCTTACGAGTCCGACAACTCATACAACGCCAACCCTTGGGGTCCGGCGGAACCCGGGAGGGCGAGGACCCTTTGTACATTCATGAAGAGGCGCTCGGTTCCGCAAGGAAAGGGGCGAAGCCCGGGACCGAGCTAGGCGGCGTCTCTCCAAGCGATTCGGCATTGCGCAAGCCGAATGGGAGGATCGGCGCAAGCGATTCTGCGGCGCCATCACTGGTTCGGTATCCTCACATAGATTTCTTTTTCTCTCAATCCTCTTATTTGTCTTGATTATCTTTTCATCTTTCGGCGCTCTGCGGAGAAACGATCGGTTGAAGGCAAAGAGCGACCCGGCGGCGACAAGGTGAATGCCCGGGGAGAAACTCCCGAGGCACGCCTGGGCGCCATGGATGGCCGTGTTGATCGGGCCGTCATCCAAGGTGTCCACCTTGGCGTGTCCCTCGGCTTTGGCGGCGATGTCTTCTCGCACCAATGAGGACTATTCTGTTCGGGCCGTTGGATTTGCGCGAAGGTCATCCTCACGAGGTGGAGGACATCGAGGAGCAAATTTGGAGCTCTACGGGGACCATGCTACTGCCCTTGCCGAATCCACCAATCCCCAATCTGTTCTTAATAAGTTGTTCGGGGAGTAGTTTGTAACTAGGGATTGATCTGTGAATAATGAAATCATCTTACGAGAATGTGTCTTGTTTATGATCTTGTGTTGACTGCCAAATGAATGTCTTCAGTGCCCTCTCTGATTCGAAGCAGTTCTTGAGTGATTTTCCCGAATGCGGTGACATCACTTTAGTCGATTAGATCTTAGTCTTACGCCACAAACGATTTGACGAATCAGCGAGCAATATCATTCGAGGATTTCATCTTTCTCTTTTCCCGATAAACCAACCCGTCGAAATGTTGAGGTCAACATAAGATCATTCGGTTATATTTTTTAACTGAAGGCGACACGAATCGTATCGGCTATTTACCAACTTCATATTTTTTTCACTAAAGGCGATGTTATCTCATCGGCTTGTTTGATTCAAATTCTCTTCTACGAACCAACCCGATCTTTGGGGTAATATTTTTTTTTAAGATATCGTCCGTTGATAGCTCACGGTAAATTCTTCCCCAAACAAAGTCTTCAAAATATATGCATTGCCGGGCACGCATCTTTCTACCGAAAGGGCCCTTCCCAATTTGGAGACCACTTGCTGAATGCCCTGTCTTTCGATCCAATCGGCGATATAGTTTTCCAAACCAGTCACCTTCAAGAATTGCTTTTCTCTAACTTTCTTGTTATAATATCGGGCAACACGTATTTTATTCTTCTCAATATTTTCCAATGCTTTGAGACGAATAAAATGTAAATCTTCAATTCATCTATCATCAAATTTGTATAATCTTCTTTTTCCAAATCTTTTTTGCAACATAACTCTTCTTGAACCCGATTGCAATTCCCATGGTAAGACAGACATGATGCCCGTAAACCAATTCATAAGGAGATGTTCGCGTTGACCCATGACAAGCCATCCGATAAGCCCACAATGCTTCATTGAGAACCGAATGCCATCTCTTCGGTTTCTCATCAATCTTCTTTTGAATGATCTTGATCATAATCTTATTGGATGCTTCGCTTGCCCATTGGCTTGTGCATAATAAGGAGAAGAATTATACAGCTTGATCCCCATGTCTTCGGCAAAGTCACAAAATTCGAAAGAAGTAAACTGGGTTCCTTGATCGGTTGTTATAGTTTGAGGGATCCCAAACCTATAAATTATATGCTCTTTAACAAAACTGATCATATTTTACGATGTAACTTTCTTCAAAGGAATGGCTTCGACCCACTTAGTAAAATAATCTGTAGCCGAGGGAGCACAAACTTATGCCCTTTGCTTGAAGGAGGATGTATCGACCAATTAAATCTATGCCCCATCCTCTAAATGGCCAAGGTTTGATTATTGGGTTCATAACAGATCTTTGGAGCCTTTTGAATATTGCCAAATTTTTGACAATCATGACATCCTTTATAATAGTCAAAAGCAATCTTCCAAAGATAGTTGGCCAAAAATAACCAGTTCTCGAATTATCCATTTCATTCGGTAAGGCGATTGATGTGCACCACATAATCCTTCATGCACTTCATACATCACCTTTACGGCCTCTTCTTGGCTTAGACACGTGAGCAATACTCCATCTATAGATTTGTAATACAAGTGATCATTGAGAAGGACGAACTTAAGGGCTTTGTACCTGAGCTTTCGGGTAACTTTCTGCGATGGATCCTTCAGATATTCGATGATTTCATGCCTCCAATCGCCAATCACCTGTTCAGCATCTGGAATATTCTCTTCTATAGTGAATACTTCTTGATTTTCACGATATCTAGAAGCAGTTTGGGCCAACCTATTTGCTTCTTCATTATGCCCCCTAGGGATATGATGCAAGGTTGCTACCCGAAAGCTTTTTAAAAGTTCCGGCATTCCTCATAGTATTCTCTTAGCGCGTCATTCTTACACTCATATTGGCCAATCAACTGGTTGATCACCCATTTCGAGTCTCCAAAGATTTCAACAAATGGCGGCTTTTATCTCCACAAGAAGCCGAAGCCCTCTAAGCAATGCTTCATACTACTCTGCTTGATTGTTAGTCACATGAAATTCAATGGGAATAGCATACTCAAAAGTTATTCCCCGTGGAGAAACTAATAGAATGCCAGGCACCCCCACCTTTGCTTTGCGGGATGAACCATCGAAAAATAGAGTCCAAGGTATAATGCCTACTATCTTGGTGCTAAGGTCATGATGTTGCGTAATAAAATCAGCAATAATTTGACCCTTCACTTTGCTTTTGCCGATTCGTATTTTAAATCAAATTCCGACAAAGCCAAAATCCATTTGCCAATTCTTCCATTTAAAATTGGCATTGACAACATATGCTTGATCACATCATGACTTGAAATAATCACGCATTCGGCTCTTAATAAATAATGCCGAAGCTTAGTACATGAGTAATACACACACAAGCACAATTTTTCCATAGCCGAATATCTTGTCTCTGGGTCTAACAGTTTTCGGCTAAGATAAGCTATGACTCGCTCCTTCCCTTTATACTCTTGCATGAGGGCCGATCCTATCGTTAGAGTATCGGCCGCCACGCACAACTTGAAAGGCTTGTTAAGTTGTGGAGGTACCAAAACCGGTGGTGCCTTCATGTATTCTTTAATTTCATCAAAAGCCTTTTTGTTGCACGTCACCCCATACAAATTCTTGATTCCTCTTGAGCTTTAATAATGGAGAAAAGGGCAAGATTCTCTCTGATAAATTGGAAATGAACCTTCTTACGAAATTGATCTTGCCGAGCAGGGACTGTAATTCTGTGAGATTAGTTGGGGGAACAACTTTATCTATTGCCTCCATGCTCTTTTTTCCAACTTCAATTCCTCCTTTATGAATAAGGAATCCCAAGAACTCACCGGTGACACTCCGAAAGCACATTTGTTTGGATTCATCTTCAAACCATGTTTTCTAGTGCATTCCAAAGTTCTTCTTAGATCGGCTAAAGTGTCTCTCATAGTCTTTAGACTTGACTACTACGTCATCAATGTAGATTTCCACAATTTTGCCGATCAACTCATGAAATATGTAATTCATGGCTCTTTGATAAGTTGCACCGGCATTCTTCAATCAAACGTCATTACAATCCATTCAAATAAACCAATGTGGCGGGGGCATCTAAAAGCCGTTTTTGAAATATCTTCTATTGCCATGAAGATCGATTATAGCCAGCATTACCATCCATAAAACTAATGACTTCATACCCGGCTGCTGCGTCTACTAACAAATCGGCAATTGGCATCGGATACCCATCCATTAGAGTGGCCTTGTTAAGATCTCTGAAGTCTATACAGACTCTCATCTTCCCATTCTTCTTGTAAACAGGAACTATATTCGAAATCAATCTGCGTACTGCACGGCCGAATGAAGTTTGCTTCCAATAGCCTTTCAATCTCCTTCTTCACATCGGCCGGCGATTACCTCTTCTTTATAGATCTTCCTCGGAGGTTGTTTATAGGGTCGATACCCGACTTAATAGGTAATCGATGTTCAACAATAGAACGATCTAGTCCGGGCATCTCTGTATAATCCCAAGCAAAGCAATCTTTAAACTCCTTAAGAAGATTTACTAATTGTTCTCTATATTCTGGATTCAAATTTGCACTGATGTACATCGGCCTTGATTTGGAATCATCACCAACATTTATCTCTTCTAGCTTGTCGGCCGACATAAAACCGTGTCCCAACTTTCCTTTGTTGCCATCGATTGGGTTACCCATTCAAAATTGCTTTGTTCGAGCCGATTTGCTTGGATCGGTTTGTTGATCCTTGTTGAATACATTAACAGGACCTTCTTTCCATACTTTGCCGGAGAAACAATCAACACCATCATATTTCCAATAAGCCGGCTCGAAGCGGCCACACTTACCGAATCATCGGCATGTATGATCTCCACGTCATCCCCTATCCATTGAATAAGGATTTGGTGCATGGTTGAAGGAATACAAGCAATTAGCATGAATCCGGTCTCCCCAAGAAGCAAACCGTATGCCCCCTTGCCGTCAATGACGAAGAAGGTAGTGATCGGGGTTTTTAGACCCAATCATCAACTCAACATGCACAGCTCCTCGAGTGTCGGAAGGATTGCCCGACAAAGTCTCTAAGGATCATGTCGGTTTTTAAGCAAATCCTCATCTGTCATCCCGAGCTTTCTAAACATGGAATATGGCATTATATTGATAGCAGCTCCTCCATCAACAAACATCTTGGTCGAGGCTTCCCATTGACGTATCCTTTCACGTAAAAGCGGTTTCAAGTGACGATGTTTGGCCGGCTTGTCAAAAGTTGCTTGTCGCGTTAGTATAAGGCGAGCCATTAGATCTTGAAACTTCGCTTTCATCGAAATCGAGAATAAACCTCCTCCCGTACTTCTTGATTGTCGGGAGCTATGAATTCGATGGGAGGAAGAAAGCCATGCATGCATCACCCGAAGGACCTTTCTCATCGGATTTCTTCTTTGGACGCCATTCCTTCTTCTCTTCTGCGGCGGCTTTGTTCGACTCTTTGTTTCTCAATCGCCGCACTCTCCTCTTGACTTTTTCTCAACCACGGTGGGCACCATTGCCCTTTTCGCCATCTATATCCATGAGTATTTCCTTCCTCATCGTACTCTTCGGGATGAACCCAATGCTGATCCGCGAATCTCTTCCTCGATGATCAAAGTCATTTAATTTTATATCGATCGTCCTCGGGAAATTGAACTCCAAGTCTTTCATGGACTGGTCGGTTGACTTCGAGGCTGCACCTCAGCCATAATATTGATCACTACATTACGGGCAATTGTTTCTAGCGAGCAGACTTCAAGCCTTCATTCCAACAATGCTTAAAGAATGAACAACCCCAATGAGACTGTTCTAGTTCCCTCATGTGTTCTTCTTGTTCTCGGTGATACATTTCTTCTTCATATCTCCACCGTTCTTCTAAGAACTTTCGTTCTTCATAATATTCTTGCTCTTGCTTTGCCTCGCCATTTATTCAAACAAGACTCGTGATGTCACCCTTGGCCTGGACGTTTCACCTTTTTCGGTTCGGCTATTTTTGAACCGAACTTTCTCTTTCAACTCTTCAGCCAGTAATCTGTCATCGGTTGGGGTCTCTGATTGCCACTTTTCTTAGCTCTTTTACGATGTCAACACTTTCATCTTTCCCTTGCTTTTAGGGTCATCTGCGAGACCATTCCGACGAGAAAGAAATCATGTTCGAGGGAAAGGTTTGCCATCAATCTTCATCTTGCCATCAAATTTCAGATGTCCCTCTTGAATTGCCTTACGAATCCGAACTCGAACACTTTCGGCAATCATTGATGGAGTGAGAATTAGTATTATGATAACCACAATATCTCTTATCTTTCACTCCTTCAGGACGTAGCATGGGATGTCCCTCTGGTAGCTTGATGCGTCCTTCCCTCACCAACAGATCAAAAAGCTTATCTGATTTGGAGACATCAAAATCGTAAGTCCCCTTTTGTTGTTTCAGCCACCGCTGACTTACTTGGGTAGGCTCTTTATCCCAAGTCAACTCGGCTGCAGCTATTTCATCTTCATCCTCGTACTTTCGGTTGCTTCTTCCAGAAACTCGATACATCTCACTAGCAACATTACCCTTCCGATAGCGATTATCCCTTCTACGAAACCCCGAGCCTGATTACTCATGACGGCTAATCTCTGAAAGGAGTTGACCGAGATCATCAAATTCCATGCCGAATAGCTTCTCCCCGACATTCGGCAAAGATCCCTACTATTGCTATTCCGGGCAACCGATCGTGCGGTAAATTCAGCGAGAAGCAAAGACTCTTAGTTTCTCTGAATCTGCGAAGATATTCTTGTGGTGTCTCATTAGCTTTACGCCTTAAACTGGTAAGGTCTACCGGCTTCTTTTCGATAGTTCCGGTGAAGAAATAAGCATGAAACTTCTGTTCAAGTTCTGCCAAGTACCAATAGAATCACCGGTAGAGAAGTAAACCAGTGAAAGCCGGGGCTGTGAGAGACAATGGAAAATACCGAATCCTCCAAGCTTAGTGCGTGGACGCCTCCCCAAAGCCGTATCGGGTATCGGCTAATATGCTCTGTGGTACTTGTATCATCCCCGACCCGAGAAAATTTGGTCAAGTCCGTTGGTGGCTTCACCCTTCTTTGGTAGTGCAACCTGTTATACCATTCTGCGGGTACAGCTTGAGACTTGTATGAATAGGATTGATTCTTAGGTTTTAGGCCGAACGATGTTGCATCATATCAGCCATCCTCTACATGATTAAGTCAATGTCGTCTTCGGAGTTCCGCGTGCACGCCCTCCGGATGGTATCCCCCTGTTGCACTTTTATATCCTGGATTCGGTAGAGCATCTATGGCGGTATAGTCGGTGAACTCATGGTATCCATCCCCATACATGTTCCTTTGTAACCTGTTTGATCTTTGGAGATATCTTGTATGCGGATTGCGGTACTCTTTCGGTAGTGCCAAACGTCACTTGGCCATAAGTAGGAGGTGGTTGCTTTTCATGAGTCTCTACTTCATCTTTGTTAATCCCGGATGTTCCTGCATCTTCAGGTTGCTTCTCTTGATATTTTGGAATATTGAAAAGCACTTGGTCCACGAATTGGTCCCACACCATCTTCAAAATACTTATCGGCTGTTGGCCGAAAGTATTAGCCATGATTACTCGGAAAGTATTTAGAAAGGCCGTGTTGTGGTTCCCGATGGTATCCGCCAAGGCTTTATGGACCAAATCGATACCTTTTGAGCTTCTTCCTCTTGAGCAATCGGTTTGATGTGCAAGAAGAACCCTTGGCAATGACCTTATTCGAAAAACCTTGTTGCTCTTGTTCTTGGAGAAGGACATTAAGCATTTATGCTTGTATTGCTCGCATGCTTGCTCCACTTTGTTGCTCTCAATTGGTGCGGTAATTCATCCAAATCATGTCGAACAACATGATTGTTATTGACGTCCGACATCTTGAATCGGGGAGATTGTCCCACCGGCGTGCCAAAAAAGTGTGTTGGCACAAAATCTGCACCCTTGCGCCAAGCACCGCGGCAAGTCGAAAAAGCGTGACTTCAATCGGACAGCCGCACGGTTTGGAGATCCGGAAGCGTGCCGGCCAGTTTGACCTGAAAACCGACAAGGGACAAGGAAAATCTGTTAAATACAAAATCGGAACGTGTCGGATGAGACCGCAGTTTCGTATATACGGCCCCCGAAGCCACTTACGACGACATACGGCTATAGAAGCTGTCTGCCAATCATGCATATGATTCATTCGGCTAATATGAGGGTGAAACATGTAATGCATCGATTGCCGAACGTGCATGTATGAGAAGACATGTTTGAACAAGTGAAAGTTAACTACGAATTGAAGCATAACCAAGCTCGGCAATACAAAATTTCGACTCGGGTCCATGAAGAAGGAACATACAAATTATCACGACTAAACTAATTAAAGACCTACATCCGCCGCCGCGATACCCGATCCTATCAAAGTCTAAGCGTTTCTAACATGCAAGAACCCGCAAACATGTAACAATCTAGATTAATCTAATTCGGCTACGTAAGCACCACGATCTATTTATCATGATAAGTAAAGAGCATTAGAGAGCAAATAGATCTATAAAATAAGAAGCCGAAACCGATCAAATCTAGATTGGGCAAAAGAGTGTTACAAATAAATAAAATATTAAAGTCATGCAACACGTGATAACTTAATGAATCTACTAGATCTTGCCAAATCTAATAGAGCCGATAACTAATCCTTGAGCGATCCTAGCCTGCCGCACGACTCACGATCTAACCAAGAATCGATAACTATCTTGCCTCGCTAAGCTATCAAGCGGGGCGCTTTGCCGCACGCGGCCATCTAGTCGAGATAAACAAAGCATAAGCAAAGACTTCTTGATCATCAAGTAGACGCCGCCGCCGCACGGCCATCCCATCGAGACGAACAAGACTACTTGCATCAAGATCTAAATCCACCGCATGATACTAGACATGATAGCAAGGTTGCCGGAACTTACGGAGGTCGACGGATCGATTGGCTCCTCTCGAAGAACTTCGGCGACACGACAAAAGGGACTCGAAACGTGGCACGGGGCGGGTTGTATTGATTTGATTGTGAATATCCTTTACAATGGTCGAGGGTCTATATTTATACCCCGGACATAACATGAATCCTAGGAGATTACGACGTACACAATATGTTAAAGGTAACTCAAAAGTATGACGAGACTCTTGCTAAAATTCTCCTCGGAATCCTTGATCATCGCTTTTCTCCTTCTATTCGGCTTCTTGCTTGCCACCTTTCGCTTCCCGAATGGAGCCACTGTCTTCAAAGATAGCCGACCGCACCAATGCTTGCCGAATCACCCGAGTTAATTGCACATACGCTTGCCGAATAGCTCAAAATTAGCCGACCGCACGCTCATTTGTCGAACGCGTTGGATTTCTGCTTTCTCATAGATTTTACCGAATCGACCCACCTGTCATTGGCCTTTACCAAAATCCAGTGTTAACAAAGGTGCCAGGAGATATATTCCAGACACCAAGGAGGAAATAAATCCAACCCTGTGATGTTGTGCAAAAGTGCTCGTATTTATTGAATTTGATTGCATGGTGTGTATGTGGTTGCAGTGACACTTCGTGAAAAGCAGCATGTAGCCATTCTGCATTTTTTATTGGTCGAGGACTTAAATAGGGTCAAGGTAGCAAGCATTGATTACTTCAAAAACGGTGCTTCTGTTAAATCGCCGGCACCAGAACATCTTGAAATGACCGCACGCCTAAAATAGCGGCCTTTCAGAAAAAATGCCATGGCGCCTTAAAAAACGGATCGGAGGGAGTACTTTCAGGGATGCCTGTGGTTTGGATGTTCATCAAGCTTCACTGCTCCGACTAGTATTTTGGTGTTTTGTTTGATTTGTCCTAGTGGGCTTGTAATTAGATTATTGTATTAAGCTTATTTTTGTACTATGATGTTGTATGACTTTGTAATCATCTAAAAAGTGGATGCCCGTGTTAGCCGAGATATCATGGGACTATCATAGAGGCAAGAGAGTCAGAATGTCATGTTTTGAAATCTGGTTCCCTTCAACAAAAGTGTCCAACCTTGTACAGTTTAAAACCATTGAGATTGGTGAAGTTCTCCGTTGATCCTTAGGCTTCATCTAGTCTACCTAGTGCTAGTTTTACATCCATGCTTTACACCCACTCACTAGACTCACTAACATCAAGATAACCATTCATATCCCCTTTATACAGTATGACCAAAGGAAAAATAAAAGACTTATAATACTTATAATAATCTAAGTGTCACCTAACTCCTAATCAACACTTATAACTAGCTAGTCCTTAGCCTTCACACAGTTCCTCTGAAAACCAAAAGAATTCCACTGGTAGGGTATGAAAACAATTATTGCCCAAACAATTGATCATTATTGTGACCACAATAATTAGTGTCATTGTAAAACATGTGTTCACAATGAATGCATCCTCACTGATTGTTAAAACCAAACTAGGGGCCCAGACGCTTTCTCATACAAATTAAAATAGTGTTGTGCACTACCAAAAAACGTTTGGTGAATGCATCCTCACTGATTGTTAAAACCAAACTAGGGGCCCAGACGCTTTCACATACAAATTAAAATAGTGTTGTGCACTACCAAAAACGTTTGGTGCCTCTACAAATCACTTTTTTGTTAAAATGGTTCCTAGAGAAAACCTAGTTCTAGCTGCCTCTGTATTTCCAGCTGCCTCTGTAAATCCCCCCCATTTTTAGGGTAGCTGGAGACACCATTCAATAAAAATATAGTTTCTACATAGAGGCTGCTAACAAACTTTATATCAACTTTGTATTTGAAGATTTTTTATTTGAAATCATGTAGGTCCTGGAACTATGTTTGAATTTTTTTTTTTGATTCAGTTTTAAATTATTCTTTAAACTATATCGGATAAATATACGACTTAATTTGCTATAGTTCATGATGAGATTACTTCTTCCTTCTCGCAAAACATGTGAATCTCAGTTTTCAAAGCAAGTTTAGCATAAGTGTGAAATTATGCTTTTGGACCTCCTCTAGAATAATTTTTTCAAAGTTGAGGATAATGGTGGAATAATACCAAGAATATTATTCATACATAAAAAATTTTATTTGGTGGGACACACACAAAAAAAACTGACCACCACAACTTATAATTACATGTTTTTTGAGACAAGATTTGAATGCTACAGTTACATGTTTTTGAGAGACAGAACAAGTAAAACTTTGTAGTTCAAATCGTTTTTATTTGAAATCATTCAGAGAACATTAAATATTTATTACTAATTTGCTAAAGTTAAGAACAAAAATAGTAAGAACAAGTGACTTTTATAGTGGAATAGTAAGAAAGTTTCATGAGAGACCGTATCTCCTTTTTCATAGACAACAACTCAATGAGATCAATCTCTAAAAATGGTTTTAGAGACAGCCTACCTCAAGAAATCAATTTCTAGAGGCTATTTGTATTTCCAGTTGCATTCACATATGCCCCCCTATTTTTTGAGGTTGTTGGAAACACAATTAGCTAAAATATAATTTCTAGATAGAGGTTGTTGATAAACTTTATACCAACTTCATAAATGATGATATTTTTTATTTGAAATCATGTAGGGTCTTGGAACTATGTTTGAATTTTCTCAATTTTTAGTTTCAATTTTTATTTTTTTCAAATGATCATAGAAAAATATATTTCATAAATCAAACCTATAGTTGTAGGATCACTGGCGGCCTAGAGGGGGGGTGAATAGGCCTGTAGAAACTCAAATCGAACCAGGTAAGACTCATCATTTGATAAAGATGAATAATTAAAGGATACGGCTCCATATTGATTTCCGGAAATGATAAAGATGAATAATTAAAGGATACGGCTCCATATTGATTTCCGGAGCGGCTGCCCTTGGCCTTGCTTCCCTTCTTGCTCTTCTTGATGAGGTAAGACTCATCATCATCTCCATCATCCGTGCTACTAGACACTTCACTTGATGAGATGATCATGGCCTTTGCTTCTTCTTCCTTCTTCTTGGCTTCTCTCTTCTTCTTTCTAGCTTCTTTCTTGAGCCTTCGTTCTTCTTTTCTTTCTTTCTTTTCTTCAAGTTTTTGCTGCTACTCCTTCTTCTTTTGTCTTTCTTCTCTCTTCTTCCTTTTTGTTTCTTTCCTTCTTCTTCTTTCTTCTTCTTGTTGCACTCCCTCAACATCGGTCTGTGGTGCCGGTTGGAGGGAGGCATTGCTCGCTGTTGAAGCTGAGAGTTCACTGCTCTCATCGGTGTCGTGCAGTTCGACCTCTTTTGGATCAATGACTTGCACACCACGAGAAGCTCCTCCGGTCTCTATACCTCACGCGGTGAAGCGCACACGAGGCAACCTGCTCCGATACCACTTGTAGGATCATTGGAGGCCTAGAGGGGGTGAATAGGCCTGTAGAAACTAAAATCGAACCAGGTTAAAATCCTAGTGCGGCACTGCCGCACCTTGACAGCGGCACTGCCGCACCTGCAGAGAAAACTAGCTCACAATTCAAAAACTGACCAATAAAATCTAGATCAGATATATTTGTAGGCTTCCTGCAGGTATATATTTCATAGAACAACAACTGAATAAGATGCAGCAAGAGTATACTAGTAGATCAACCACAAACCCTAGAAATCACCCACCAATATCATGAATAGAGACAAAGTAAATCAAGCACATGATGACACAAGGATTTAACCCGTGGTTCAGCTCACCACCAAGGCTTGCCTACGTCCACGTTGTTGAGGTTAGTCACCAAGGCTTAGGGCTTTGCAACCCTACCTCGTTCTCAAGTCAAGAGACTCAACTCTTGAGGTGAGGGGTGAGTTTACTAGCTGCAAGTGATTGTTACAAACCTTCCAAGGCTGCCACAAGAGTTGGCAAGCTCAAGGGCGACGCCTAGCCGGCTAGGAGCAAAGCTCCAAGAGTAACGAACTCAAGCCGCCGACCAAAACATGAACCAAGTGCTCTAGGACTTTGGGAATCAGTGGGACTGCTCTCTAATCGAGTTTTGGCACCTTTTCTCTCAAGGATTAGTGGTGGAATCACTTTGGAATGCTTGAGAGCTTGGGGGACCAATGGAGGAGAGCAAACCCTAAAGCTGAGCACCTTTTCGGGTCTGAGGAAGAAGATAGTTGAAAAGTTACCATTTGGACAAAAGGAGAGGGTATAAATACCCCTGTCTTTCAAATGGTCAGGTAAGTGCGGCACTGCCGCACTTAGGGTGCGGCACTGCCGCACTAGGCAACCAGCAGAGGGTGAAGGCAGGGTTAGGCTGGCTGGATTGGCTGGAGTTTGTGGATGCTTTGTGTGTAATATGAGCACTTGGTTGCACACTTTTGACTAGTGACTTGAATCCCCCTTGATAGTACGGCTTTCCTATACTCAATTTCAGAATACAAAATGAATATAAACCTCCACTACTACATAAAAGATTTTGCAAGGCACTTCAAAATGACCTCGGAGACGGTTTTTGAAAAAACCACCTCGGTTAATCATTTACAACCGAGGCAATGGCCAGCCGCAAAGAAACCGCCTCGGTTAATAGATTAACCGAGGCGGTTTTTATATAAACCGCCTCGGTTAATCTTCTATTAACCGAGGCGGTTTTTTATAAGAAAACCGCCTGCTTAATCTATTTTGCGAGGCGGTTAGATTATAAGGCCCGCCTCGGTTAATTTGGGCCCTAGATAGCCCATCTAAAGCCCAAGAACAATCCGTGAATATATATATCGAGCAAAGAAACCCTAACTCCCACTTCGTCCCTCTCCCAGCCGTCCACGCCTCCCTCTCTTCTCTCTCACTTTCTCTCCTCTCCTCGGCCGAGCCCCTCCTCTCCTCCACTCCACCCCCCGCCGCCGCCTACGACCCTCCCCTCCCCCTCCCTCCAAGCTCGGCGCCGCCCCTTCTCCCCCGGAGCGCGGCGGCGGGGCGCCGCCCGTCCCCCCTTCTCGTCTGGCAGCTGAGGGCACATCCGGCCCTAGGGTGGCCGGATTTGGTGGTCGAGGCCGGATTCGCCGGGTGGCTTGCTTGACCGCATCGGGGGCGGGATCCGGCGAGGACCACGACGGGAGCATCTTCTCCGACGGCATCCAGAACGACTCCCAGCGAGCGGCCGCGAAGGGTCGAGCGGGTGCTGCGAGCGGGCGCCCCTCTCCTTTCCCTCGTGGGGCGCGGCGGAGCTTGCTTGGGCAAGGCACGAGCGAGAAGTTCGGGGCGCGCGCCGAGACGGAACAGCGCAGCCGAGCGACGGAGCGGCCGCGCGTGGCGGAGTGGGCGCGGCGTGGCTTCCCCCTCGCCGTGCTTAGATCCACAGCGGCATACCGGCGAGCAGTGGCGTGTCGGCGAAAGCAGATAAGGGCAGCGGGCCAGCAGATCTGGGCGAGGTGGCCGGCGTGGAGGCGACGGGCGGCGTCCCGAACGGGCTTACTTGGCGGGCTCGAATGGGCTCGTCGGTGGGCTTGGTTTTTTTTTTTTTTTCAAAATTATTAACCGAGGCGGTTATTGTAAAGAAACCGCCTCGGTTAATATATTAACCGAGGCGGTTATTGTAAAGAAACCGCCTCGGTTAATATATAACCTAGGCGGTTGGCCAACCGCCTCGGTTAAGGCCACGATTAACCGTGACCTTATGTTCGAGGCGGTTGAGAAAACCGCCTCGGTTAACCAATTTTAACCGCCTCGGTTAAGTTTTTACTGTAGTAGTGCTCCATTAGCGAAAGCCCTTTGTCATGAGCAAATTGGGGACTCCACCTTTTAGAATAGCATCCTCCATAGCTTCTTCCCCGTGTATTAACTCGATAAATCTCATTAGTTCTCAAATTGAATAGTCATTATCACCAAAACCCACAATAGGGCTTGATTGCACTCACAATCTCCCCCTTTTTGGTGATTGATGACAACACAATTTGAGCTTACAAAAGATATAAAACAAAACTGAGATTTTCGAGCCATGGGTGTAGAGGCCTCCCCTAAATGTGTGAAGTGAGATTTAAATTCTCAAGTTGGCATAAATGCCATGATTCATGCATTTTGAAAGTGTTGGGGCTCCCCCTACATCCATGCCTACTGTGGGGTGCTGCACAAGTGTCGCAGGAATATACGTGATGCAATATGACAGGTTATGCAATCAATAATCATTGCTGAAACAGCAGAGTGCGGCACTGCCGCACTTGCTATTCCAGCAGCAAGGAAAACAAGCACTACACAGTTTGAACACATATATAAAAAGGTTCTAAACACATGAATATAGTAGTCTAGATCACATAGCACGATACATGTCCATATCCGAAGCAAATAGAGTACAAAAGGTAGCAATATTACACAAATAGAGTTTTGAGCGACTCTCAAACTCACAACCTGACAAACTAACTCTTCAAACGGATAAGACATGAGCTAAACCTGCTACGAACACAAACACATGGCATTGAAAAGAAGTTGACCCCTCTAATTTCTCCCCCTTTGACATCAAGTACCAAAAAGAGAGAAGAAAGAAGAGTCCTAGTCGTCGCGCTCGGCTGCCTCCCAGTCGACCTCCTCGTTGTCGGAGTCCACTCGTGCAAGGCTGACGCTGTGCCTAAAAACCTGCCAAGGTCTGGTGCTCCCAAGACTCGTGCTCGCTGTACTGCTCTTGCTGGTCCTCACTCTCATCCTCTTCATCCTCATCATCATCATCAGACAGCCTAGGAAGGTTGGGCAAGGTCGGTGGAGAAGGAACAGGTGGGAGTGGTGGCAGCCCCGCACGCTCCCTAGCCTCACGGTTGGCCTCCTGGTTCTCCAAGCGATCCTCGTAGGCCGTCCTTGCTGCATAGGTGCAAGTAGTAAAGATGGCCTTGAGCCATGCACCAAACTTCTTGGACTTGCTCCTCCTAGAGCGGGAGCGAGAACTCTCTGGAATATCCTTAGTCTCACGGTGTGAGCTCTCACCTACCTCTCTAGCTGCTGCAGCTGACTGGGTCTTCTCAATCTTGTATACAGTGTGTATCCCAGTCTTGGGGAACCTCAAACCAGTGACTCTCTCAATCATAAACATGAGGTAAGGGGCATAAGGCAGCCCCTTCCTCCCATCCTCTGTCACACGCCTGAGCTCCTCCCAAATGAACCTAGGGACATTGAACACGTCCCCACCTGGTGCAAAGCGAGCTAGCACATTCCTCACATAACCATTCACATCCAAGGCTGCTCCATCCTTTGGGTTGATAGTGGCTCTAAGTAGGTTGTTCATGGTGTAGTAGAAGCTCCGGAGTCCACTCTTCTTCCCATCTACAAGTCTGGGCTTAATCCACATATAGCGAATGTCACTGATCCCAGCCCTAGGCTCATCATGGATATAGGAATACCCACGATGCTCCTCTCCAAAACCAAGTATCCTGCTGAAAGTGACAAAGTCAATGCGGTAGTGAGTACCGTCTGTCATCCAATGCACCTCATCTACTGCCTGATCATAGAAATATGTGGCATGAAACTGAGCAAGCACCTCCTCATTCCAATCATAGTAAAAAGCCATGATGTCTGATAGCTCAAACCTATCACAAGCTCGAATCACACCAGCAAATCCTGCCTCATTCCTATCCTTCATCTCATCAAAGTCCACATATTGCATCTCTCTGATCTTGGGCTTCTTCGCTGCAAGGACTACGGTGGTATAAAAATTGGAATGAAAGACATTCCAGAAGCTGTAATCAACACCCATGTCCTTGTTTCTCTCAAAGGGATTTTTGATTCTTTCTTCCTCAGTTGACTTCTAGCTAGTTGAATAGTTGATAATGGCATGAGATCCAATCTGGGTTGATAGTTATTCCTTCCCTTCGCAATCTATCCTCTTGCTGCATGTAAGCATCAATCTTCTCTCTTCCATCAGCTGCTGTGGGTGCTGGGTTGCTGCTCCTTGGGCCTCTCCCCCTGCCACGGCGAGAGGGTGCCTTGGCACGGGTCTCATCCACCTTCCTCTTGCCTCTTGGATCATCCTCCATCTATGCAAACAAAGTCCAATAAGAAACTATACAAAAGTGGAGTAGGACAACACCTAAGAAGTAGGTTTAATAAGAGAGAGGACTTAGAACATGAGCATGGAAACCCAGGGTTGGCGGTCTTTGTTACGCCAGTGCAAAGATCGCCGCACCCCAGAGAGCGGCACCGCCAAGACCGGCCAAGTTTGCAGGTTCTTGTTCTACTTCTTCTTTCTTGTTATCACTACTAACTAGGTGCTATTTTATTCCACAAACAATTTCTAGGTTTGGACAGAAGTGAACATAGGAGATTGTGGCATGGATTTGAGAGAAAGAGTAAGAGGGAGTGTACATATGTTGTGGTGGGTGCTTCCAATCGATTTAGCAACTGATTCTTGGAGTTTTTCAGAGTAGGAGGAGAGGATGATACCCTCTAAGTGAGGTACAAAAGCACCAGCACTCCGGCATTGCTGCACCTCCATGTTTCACCCATGAACAAGTAACCAAATCAATTCGATTCAAACATCACAACACATCTCCACCCCCTCACACATCCATTAGAAACTGAAATCCACCACAATCACCAAGCCATTGCATAGATCGACATAGGTTAGGGTTATACCTAGATGCACGTTGAGGGAAGAGGTGAGAAGAGCAGGTGCTCGGCCAAGAGCACCACCCGACCACCACCAGCCGGGAGCGGGGCTGGTGGCCGGCGCTGCACCGCCGGAGGTGGCAGTGGCGCAGCACATGGGCGGCGACGGCGCACGGACAGAGAGGAGAAGGAGGGCGTGCGTGCAGCCCTTGTCGGCGCAAGGGAGAAAAGAGAAGGAGAGATGCTTCATGGGCCAGCCAGGAGAAGGGATAAGGAAGAGAAAAAGGAGCCCACGAAAGCTGCCGTTGTGGGACGAACCTGACAGCAGATTCAAAGTGCGGCACTGCCGCACCCCCAGAACAGCCAGGGTTTAGCTACAAACTGGTGTATCCTCTTTACTTCAGATATGGACATATATCTATCTACGTGGTATGACCAGAAGCATATCAACATCACAAACTATGGTCATAGCACATAGAATACCTTTTGAAATGAAGTTTGAAACACAATATGAAGTTTTGCAATATGAAGTTTTGCAATTCTTTTCCCTGGATTTCTAGTAGATCAAACAGAGGTATGCCAGGTTTCAAACCACATTACGAGAATCAAGTATATTCAGTTCACTACGCAATGCGTAAAACCTAGCCTCATCAAGTGGTTTTGTGAAGATATCCGCTAGTTGTTTTTCGGTGTTCACATGGCATAATTCGATATCAACTTGGCAGCGGGTCGGGTTCGGGGCGGGTGCAACATCCGCGGACCCGCACCCGAAACCCGCAAAAAAACCCGCACCCGCACCCGAACCCTACTTCGGGTGAAAATCCAGACCCGCCCCCGAACCCGACGGGGACCCGAGACCCGACGGGGGACCCGAAACCCGAGTGTCGACAATATGTACATTGAACCATACAAGTAGCAACCTGAGAACAAATAACAACCTGAGAACAAGATCATAACCCACAATCTAACTTTAAGTCAGCCAAGACATGAACACACGACACATTCACACATGACCATATTTAATAAACAGATAGAACAATTCATGTCTCACACTCTCACTTCAATGCCTTTGCAGCAAGGTGCAACCAGCATCCAGCAAGCACGAACCAAATTTTAAAGTTCAAAATTCAAACACCAAATCTCTTTAACCAGCACCAGAACATAATACAGAGTAAGGATATTATTACATAACATGAGTTTTAATTCAAATATAAAAGACAAGCAACTTTGCGCATTCTCTCTTCATCTTCATCACCGGCTAGTTTTAACAATCATCAATGGTTGAATCAGGTTCATCCTACAAGAGAGTAAAATTAGATAGACACAAGTGGGATAAAATAAAACTGACAAAGAATTTAAAAAGCAGTACCATTTCTTCCTCCTCATCATCGAGGCAAGTCATCAACGCCCCAACAAAAGTGGATTGATGCCCTGCCATGACAAACATTGTTCACATGTTAGTGTCGTAGACTTATAAGAAATAAAGATAATTGTGAACTAGATAAGACATGAGATTTGTACCATTCTTTGTATCTGGACAAATCGCAAGGTGCCCACGCAAGGTGCCCACGCAAGTGATTTGTACCATTCTTTGTATTTCCACCTAATAATTTCTTACACCACTGGCATCTTGCTTTCCAAACCCCATTTATTTTCAGTCTATCAAACTCTTGCCAAACTTCAGATTTCAGCTTACCCTGTTTCCTTTTATCACCAACATCAACATCATCCTCTATTTCTATCGGATCTTCAGTAGCTGCAGTACCTGCATCAGATGGAGGCGCATCTGAATTTGATGATGGTGTTGCTGCACAAGATGCCACAGCACGTGCACGAGTACGAGGACGACAAGGCTCAGCTTCTGGAGATGCACCAGCCTCTTGGGATGCAGCAGCACCAGCACTGGCTTGACCTGCAGCTACGTGAGATCCACTTGTGCCAGGGGTTGGGGTTGTGCCTTGGGTTGACATTGCTCTTCCTCCCTTGTTTCCAAACTGCAATCACTGAAAAAAAATGCAAATATAAGCTACAGACCTGCAGTACCAAATACGTCATACAAATTGAAAGAAAAATCTATCTCCAGCTATCTAGTGCTAGATCAAGTGCTCGAGGTATCCATCTATCTATTCCCCAACTTTTGGCAACTCCCAAATCCAAATCGACTCCAAATCGAACAACTGAAACTTAATTTTTCCTCACCTTTTTTTCTTCAGACCATCAGGTTGATGTCTCCACATTACAGGAGGGGGTCCAGAACCTGGAACGGCGCCTTCTTCACCACGCCGGTCGCCCGCCGAGGACCCGTCGAGCGTCGAGCCATTGACCCGAGGTGCTGCCTCAGTTCGCCTGCCGACTGTCGTCGCCCCGAGGCGCCAAGGTCGCGCACTGGTCACCTTCGAAGCACGCGAGCAGGCATCGCCGTAGAGGATGGAGGTGCTGTGCTGCTGCGAGCTGCGTTGCTGTTGCTTGCCTGTGCAGCGACGGCCTCCAACGCGTGGCGGCGAGCGGTGGCCTGTGTGGAGTGCGGCTGGCTGCCTGGCTGTGAGGTGAGGAAGAAAGGATGTGGACTGGTGGATGGATAAGGTTTGCTGTCTGGCTTATATACCTAGGGTTACTCTCATGGGCTGGGCCAAAAATACATGGGCCTTGTAAATTTCGGGTCCCCGTTGGGAACCCGCGGGTTAAAATATAAACCCGCACCCGCCCAGCGTAATTTCGGGTCCCCGAACCCCCAGACCCGCGGGGGCGCTAATAGACCCGCCCCCGCCCCCGTCGGGTCTAAAACCCGCGGGTACCCGCCCCGAACCCGACCCGCTGCCAAGTTGAATTCGATATCTCCTTTGGTTTCGTGGTCTCTCAAGAAGTGATGTCGGATGTCAATATGTTTGGTTCTTGAATGGCTAACCGGATTGTTTGCAAGTTTTATGGCACTTTCATTGTCACACAAGAGTGGGATTCTAGTGAAGTGACATCCGAAATCACGAAGGGTTTGCTTCATCCAAAGTTGTTGCGCACAACATGCACCTGCTACAACATACTCGGCCTCGGCGGTGGAAATGGCTACACAATTTTGCTTTTTAGAACTCCAAGACACTAGGGATCGTCCAAGGAATTGACAAGTCCCCGAAGTGCTTTTTCGATCTACTTTGCAACCGGCGTAATCAGAATCCGAATACCCAAGTAGATCGAACTTGGAGCCCTTGGGATACCACAAACCGAAGTTAGGTGTGTGTACTAAATATCTCAAGATTCTCTTAACAGCCACTAAATGACATTCTTTAGGGTTGGCTTGAAATCTAGCACACATGCACACGCTAAGCATAATATCGGGACTAGATGCACATAGATATAGTAGAGAACTAATCATGGAGTTGTATCCACGTCTTTCCCTTCTATGTTGAGATAAAAATGTCCGTTGGTTGGCATGGGAGTCTTGATTGGCTTTGCGTTCACCATGTCAAACTTCTTTAGCATATCATGGGTGTACTGGGTTTGGCATAGAAATGTTCCTTCCCTCAATTGCTTGATTTGAAGACCGAGGAAGAACTTTAGCTCACCCATCATGGACATCTCAAATCTCTTGGTCATGATCCTACTAAACTCTTCACAAAAAGAATGATTAGTACTACCAAATATTATGTCATTGACATATATTTGGCACACAAAGATATCACCATTAATCTTATGAGTGAAAAGAGTAGGATCAGCTTTGCCTATTTCAAAGCCTTGTTTGAGCAAGAATTCCTTAAGGCATTCATACCATGCTCTTGGTGCTTGCTTAAGCCCATAGAGCGCCTTTTGGAGTTTGTAGACGTGGTTGGGGAACTTGGGATCTTCCAAACCCGGTGGCTGCTCAACATACACAAGTTCTTGTATTGGGCCATTGAGAAATGCACTCTTCACATCCATTTGGTACAGCTTGAAGTCATGATGTGCAGCAAAGGCTAGAAGCATTCGGATTGCTTCAAGTCTTGCTACGGGTGCATAAGTTTCTTCAAAGTCCAAGCCCTCTACTTGGGTGAAGCCTTGAGCCACCAATCTTGCCTTGTTCCTTGTCACCACGCCATTTTCATCTTGCTTGTTGAGGAAGACCCATTTTGTTCCAATAATGTTGCTGTTGGGTCTCTCCACCAAGGTCCACACTTGATTTCTTTCGAAGTTGTTGAGCTCCTCTTGCATAGCCATGACCCAATCCGAATCTTCAAGTGCCTGTTCAACTTTGAGAGGCTCCAAAGAGGAAACAAACGAGTAAAATTGACAAAAATTTGCTAGATGTGAGCAAGTTGTAACTCCCCTTCGGAGACTCCCAAGAATATTGTCAACGGGGTGATCCCGTTGAATGGTTTGCCTTAGCCTTGGGTGCTCAACAGCTTCTTGATCATCTTCTGGGAACTCGTCATCTTCTTGCTCAAAGATGGGTTGTAGGTTCCGTCCTTGAATAGGAGTGGAATCAGCTGCTGCTGATTGAGGGAGTGCGGCACTGCCTCTCTGCCTGTTTGCAGCTGGTCGGAAACTTGTTCAGCTGCAGCTTGAGGAACCTCCTCTTCTATGACTTGATCCTCTTGTGGCCTTATATCACCAATTGCCATTTGCTTGATTGCCTCACAAGGTGGATCTTCTTTACCTACAACATCTTCATCAACATGCTCTACTTGAGAGCCATTAGATTCATCAAATGTCACATCTACCGTGACTTCAGTTCTACCCAAGGTTTTGTTGAAGACACGATAGGCATGCTCATTTGATCCATAACCAAGAAGAAAACCTTCATCAACTTTAGGTGCGAATTTAGAGGTTTGGGGTCTCTTGACAAGTATGAAACACTTGCACCCAAACACCCTAAAGTAAGACACCTTGGGTTTGTTACCGGTTAGTATCTCATATGAAGTCTTCTTGAGTTTCTTGTGTAGGTAGAGACGATTGATGGCATGGCAAGCGGTGTTGACGGCGTCACACCAAAAGATGTCCGGCGTCTTGTACTCATCAAGCATTGTCCTTGCCATATCAATGAGTGTCCTGTTCTTCCTCTCTACTACACCATTTTGTTGAGGGTTGTACAGAGTTGAAAACTCATGCTTGATGCCCTCATCATCAATAAATTCTTCCACTTGAGTATTCTTGAATTCAGTCCCATTGTCACTCCTTATCTTCTTGATTGGAAGACTGAATTCTCTTTGAGCTCTTCTCACAAAGATCTTTACTTTTTCCTGTACCTGTGTCTTATCATAGACAAAGAACACCCAAGTGAAACGAGAATAATCATCAACAATAACTAATCCATATTTGTTACCCCCGATGCAAAGGTAGGCAACCGGTCCAAAGAGATCCATGTGAATCAACTCCAATGGTTGTGTGGTAGTCCTGATGCTCTTTGGTGGGTGAGGTACGCCTACCTGTTTTCCGGCTTGGCAAGCACCGCATATCCTGTCTTTTTCAAACTCAACATTGGTTAGCCCAAGAATATGGTTGTCTTTTAAGAGTTTGGCCAAGTTCCTCATCCCAACATGAGCTAGACGGCGATGCCACAACCAGCCCATGCTAGATTTTGCCACTAAACAGGTCTTAATCTTGCCTTTACTCTTGCTGAAATCAACAAGGCAAAGTTTATTTTTCAACCGACCCGTAAAGACAATAGAGGAATCCTCCCTCTTAAAGACTTCCACACCCTTATCCGTAAAGAGACAATTGTAGCCCATCTCACACAATTGAGAGACAGACAACAGATTGTAACTTAACGAATTTACATGTAAGACATTAGTAATTGAATGATCAAGAGTAATAGCAACTTTACCAATCCCTATCACTTCCCCTTTTGAGTTGTCACCAAAGATGATGTTCTCATTTGGATTTATTGTTGGGGAATATAATGAGAACATACTCCTTTCTCCGGTCATGTGATTTGTACAGCCGCTATCAAGCACCCAACTTGATCCACCGGAGGAGTATGCCTGCAAAACAAGTTTAGTTCCTTGGTTTAGGTCCCCAAACATTCTTTGGGCCTTGCTTGTTAGTCACAAGGATCTTAGGAACCCAAATTGAAGTGTTAAGATAAATGTTTCTATCATTTCCAAATATTTTGCAATCACTTCTCCTTTGCTGTTGTTTTTCAGCACAAAGGATGAACTCAAGCTTTGTCGTGGAGCATGGGCCTTTGGTTGATAAGAGTACTTGTTTGGTGTGGCCCATATTGAGTTCTTTGGCTTCTGGAGTTCCTTGCTTGGCTTTTGAACTTCCCTTTTTGGCTTGACATGAGCAGAGGAAGAAGAGGTGGCCTTCCCTTTTCTGTGGGGAGCGGCACTGCCGCCCTTCACAGCCGCACCGCCGCGCACTTGGCTGGGCCTTTGCTTTCGGGGGCTGCTTGTGTGCCACTCTCTGTGCAGGATGATCTGTACCCATTCTTCCCTTGCTCATGAATTGGACACACTCATAGCCATTTATATTCTTTCTTCCATTTGTTTTGGCCCCTTTTGTGTGTCCAAGCCCATCCTTGATTGATGGATGCCTTCCATTCTTGTATTGGGGTTTCACTTGTTGATTGTTGATATTGCAGCTGCTAGCTTGACCTTTGTTCTTGCTGCAATCTTTACCAAGCACCTCATTGAGCCTAGCAATCTCTTTTCTCATTGCCTCCATGTTTGCAAGGTTAGTGGAATAGACATTCAAATCAAGATTATAGCATTTTCCACATCCTTGGCTAGTGGAAGGAGTAGAGCTGTCCTTTGCATTAGAGGGATGTGAGTTGCTCCCCCAAAGAATGCTATATTGCAGCTCAAGTTCTTTGTGCTTTTCCTTTAAGTCACAATACTTTTCATTGAGTGCAACATTTGCCTCCTTTGTGAGAGCATGGTCCTTTTGCTCCTTGGCCAAAGCCTTTTGCAAAGATTCCACCTCACTTCTCTCTAGTGCAAGAGCTTCCTTGCTAGCAATATAGAGATCTTCTTGTTTAATTAAGACTTCCTCTCTATTTGCTAACTCACTTTGGACATGCTCTAGGTCTTCCATTAGTTTAGTGATGAAAAACTTAGTTTTTCTATCTAAATTTTTAGTTATGTTATCAATTTCTTCATCACTTGAATCATCATCACTAGAGCTATCACTAAGATCACTACTAGAGATGTCACAAGGAGGAGGATGTGGATTGGATTTAGGTTTTACCTTCTCACCCTTTGCCATAAGACAAATGTGAGGGGAGTAGTCATCATCATCGGACATGTTTTTGAAGAGCCTTGGTGTGGAGGGTGACTTGTGAATAGCTACGGTTGCAATCTTTTCATCCTCCTCACTTGAGCTATCTTTGGTTGAGTCCCATTCATGTCCAATGTGAGCCTCTCCAGTAAACTTTTTTCCTTTCTTGAATTCAGATTTCTCTACTTTCTTGCCCTTCCTATATTTGTTTTCTTTGATCTCATGTGGGCAATCAGCAATAAAGTGTTCGGTGCTGCTATAATTCTAGCAGGTCCTCTTCTTCTTGTTTGGGAATTTTCTCCTCACTACCTTGTAGCCTTGTCTTTTCAGCCCTTTGTTGTACTTCTTCATAAAGAGAGCAACATCACCAATTTCAGCGCATTGGGTACCATCACTTTCATCTTCACTTGAGGATGAAGTTGACTCTTCTCTTCCTTGAACTTGCTTGGACACACTAGGCTTGCTTGAAGTTGCTTGCTTGCTGCCCTTGGACTTGTTTGCTGCAGATTGCTTGCTTGATTTGTTGGCTTTAAGAGCTACATCCTTGATCTTGATGCCATCTAACTTTGCTTGCAGCTCACCAAGCCTTCTTCTTTCATTTGCTTCTTCTCTTTGCATGTCAAAAGTCAACAACCGACCAAGTACATCATTTGGAGTGAAGTACTCAAACTTCTTCTTGTCTCTAATGAGAGTAACCACGGTCTCATTCCTTGGTGAATAAGCTTCTAGCATGATTTTAACTACTTTGTGATCATCAAGCTCATCACAACCATAACCTCTTATCTTTCCAACAATTGTCATCAATCTATCAAACATTTGCTGTGGTCCCTCATCATCTAAGATTACAAATCTGTTTAGCTTGGCCATCAACAAATCAATCCTTGCCTTTCTAACCTTGTCAACACCCTCATGAGCAAGGTGCAAAGTGTCCCAAATCTGTTTTGCTACATCAACTTCCATCACTCTATTGTACTCATCACCATCTAAGGCACTAAGCAATACACTTGTGGCTTGACCGTTGAGATGAATGATTTGAAGCTCGGTTGGAGTTGGATTCATTGGGTCCACCGGAGGCACAAAGCCGCTGCACACAATTTCCCAAATGCCGGGATGAAGAGCAATGAGATAAGCTCTCATCAAATGCTTCCACTTGGCAAAGTTAGTCCCATCGAACTTAGGTAACTTGCCGGCGGGAACATTGACAAGAGACTTTCTCTCACGGTTAGGAAATGATAAAGATGAATAATTAAAGGATATGGCTCCATATTGATTTCTGGAGCTGCTGCCCTTGGCTTTGCTTCCCTTCTTGCTCTTCTTGATGAGGTAAGACTCATCATCATCTCCATCATCCGTGCTACTAGACACTTCACTTGATGAGATGATCATGGCCTTTGCTTCTTCTTCCTTCTTCTTGGCTTCTCTCTTCTTCTTTCTAGCTTCTCTCTTGAGCCTTCGTTCTTCTTTTCTTTCTTTCTTTTCTTCAAGTTTTTGCTGCTACTCCTTCTTCTTTTGTCTTTCTTCTCTCTTCTTCCTTCTTGCTTCTTTCCTTCTTCTTCTTTCTTCTTCTTGTTGCACTCCCTCAACATCGGTCTGTGGTGCCGGTTGGAGGGAGGCATTGCTCGTTGTTGAAGCTGAGAGTTCACTGCTCTCATCGGTGTCGTGCAATTTGACCTCTTTTGGATCAATGACTTGCACACCACGAGAAGCTCCTCCGGTCTCTATACTTCACGCGGTGAAGCGCACACGAGGCAACCTGCTCCGATACCACTTGTAGGATCATTGGAGGCCTAGAGGGGGGTGAATAGGCCTGTAGAAACTCAAATCGAACCAGGTTAAAATCCCAGTGCGGCCTTTGCCAAGACCCGAACAGCCGGCACTACCGCACCTGCAGAGAAAACTAGCTCACAGTTCAAAAACTGACCAACGAAATCCAGATCAGATAAATTTGTAGGCTTCCTGCAGGTATATATTTCATAAAACAACAACTGAATAAGATGCAGCAAGAGTATACTAGTAGATCAACCACAAACCCTAGAAATCACCCACCAATATCATGAATAGAGACAAAGTAAATCAAGCACACGATGACACAAGGATTTAACCCGTGGTTCAGCTCGCCACCAAGCCTTGCCTACGTCCATGTTGTGAGGTTAGTCACCAAGGCTTAGGGCTTTGCAACCCTACCTCGTTCTCAAGTCAAGAGACTCAACTCTTCAGGTGAGGGGTGAGTTTACTAGCTGCAAGTGATTGTTACAAACCTCCCAAGGCTGCCACAAGAGTTGGCAAGCTCAAGGGCGACGCCTAGCCGGCTAGGAGCAATGCTCCAAGAGTAACGAACTCAAGCCGCCGACCAAAATATGAACCAAGTGCTCCAGGACTTTGGGAATCAGTGGGACTGCTCTCTAATCGAGTTTTGGCACCTTTTCTCTCAAGGATTAGTGGTGGAATCACTTTGGAATGCTTGAGAGCTTGGGGGACCAATGGAGGAGAGCAAACCCTAAAGCTGAGCACCTTTTTGGGTCTGAGGAAGAAGACAGCTGAAAAGTTACCATTTGGACAAGAGGAGAGGGTATAAATACCCCTGTCTTTCAAATGGTCAGGTAAGTGTGGCACTGCCGCACTTAAGGTGCGGCACTGCCGCACTAGCCAACCAGCAGAGGGTGAAGGCAGGGTTAGGCTGGCTGGATTGGCTGGAGTTTGTGGATGCTTTGTGTGCAATATGAGCACTAGATTGCACACTTTTGACTAGTGACTTGAACCCCCCTTGATAGTACGGCTTTCCTATACTCAATTTCAAAATACAAAATGAATATAAACCTCCATTAGCGAAAGCCCTTTGTCATGAGCAAATTGGGGACTCCACCTTTTAGAATAGCATCCTCCATAGCTTCTTCCCTATGTATCAACTTGATAAATCTCATTAGTTCTCAAATTGAATAGTCATTATCACCAAAACCCATAATAGGGCTTGATTGCACTCCCAATAGTGCATGATGAGCACTACTACACAAAATATTTATCGAGGCGGACAAAACTGATTAACCGAGGCGGTTTCTCGGACATGAGGTCACGGTAAATAGCAGTATTTTCTCGAGGCGGTTGCTTGCCCGCCTCGGTTAATCGGACAAAAAAAAAAAAAAAGAAAAACCCATCCCAAACCCTAATGGGCCTGGATATGGGTCTGATGTGCGCCCCCCTGTGCGCCGCCGGGGAGCAGGCCCCACCCCGCGTGTGGTGTCGCCTTGACTGAGGGAGAGAGGCGCTCGCAGCCAGATCTACCTGGATCTAGCTCGCCGCCATCGCTCGTGGCTGGATCCAGCCAGATCCGGTTCGCCACAGCTGCTGGCTCCTACTGGCGAGGAAGGGAGGTCCGCTGCGCCGCCGGAGAGGCTGGATCTGGGCCCTCCTTGGCCGGATCTGGAGCAAGAGGATGTGAAGAAGCCGATGGAGGAGAAGGCCGCCTGCCGCCGTGGGGCTGCTCCACGTGCCGGCCTGGTGGCCGCGCCCCGCCGTCGGGGGCGCTTCCACGCGCTGGCGCGGTGGCGGCGCCGCTCCACGCGCCCGGCCCTTGGGGCAGCGTCGCCCCGTGGTGGCCGCTCCACACGCCGGCCGGGCAGCCCGCGGCGGTCGCGCCACCCGTGGCGGCGGCCGCCTGTGGAGGCCGAGCCCCGAGAGCCGGCTACACCGGCCATGGTGGCCGCGTCGCCCGAAGCGCAGGAGGGGAGGGAGTGGGAGGGGGAGGGGAGAGGGGCGTGGTCGCCGCCGGGAAGCGCACGAGAGGAAGACGCATGGGCTTTTTGGGAGATGTGAGAGAGGAGTGCATTCCAAACCCTAAGTCGTGCTTTTATACTCAGTCCAGCTATCGGGCCATGCCTGGGCTTTTTGGGCCTCGACAATATTAACCAAAGCGGATTTTATAAGAGAACCGCCTCGAAAAATTGGGGTATTTTTAGGGGTGGGCTGCTTTTTGGGCCTCGACAATATTAACCAAAGCGGATTTTATAAGAGAACCGCCTCGAAAAATTGGGGTATTTTTAGGGGTGGGCTCTTTTATTATAACCACCTCCGTTAATCAATTTTGTGAGACGGTTTTTTAACCGCCTCGGTTAATAAAAAATGATCATCTCGGTTAAACGAGGCATTAACCGAGGCGGGTTTTTGGGTTGCCCACCTCCGAGAGCAATTCCAAGGTGCCTCGTAAAAGATTTTTTTAGTAGTGGAGTTGTAAAACTTTGTAGTTCGAACCATTTTTATTTGAAATTATTTAGCACATTGAAAACTTATTGCTACATTCGCTAATGCTAAGAGAAAAGAATAGTATCTGGATCATCAGTGACTTTATAGTGGAATGGAAGGAAGGTCTCTTGCAAGGCCACAACCCCAGAGTTTGTCTGACTTGTTAAGGGATTGCATTATCGAGGTGAGAGTCGAGTAATCGGAGACTCAAACCCACGATAAGGTGGTACCCGCAGCTGGTCTTGTTCTTGCGGTTAGCCTTTTGAACATGCACTACTACAGAAAACTTAACCGAAGCAGTTATTGGGGCTGGGCATTGACTCATTTGGGATTCATTAACCGAGGCGGTTTTTTTCTAAAACCGCCTCCGAGCTCATTTTTCAAGTGCCTTGCAAAATCTTTTGTGCAGTAGTGATGAATGGAGGTGGCGAGTTGAAAGAACATACTTAATTAATAAGCAGCCATAGTCCATGCTAGGAAGACTTTCATTATAAGAATTCTAGCAGTCGGACTTTGAAACAGAAAAAAACCTTAGGAATGGAAACCCTAGGCCCAACCTGACAAGGCTAGAGAGAAAAAGCAATAGCAAGAGGTCAGTGAATGAAGCGGAGAATGATCACAATTAGGTCGATCCTACCATCATAGTCGAGTCTACATCCAAGACCTCGCACGATGAAAAATAAGACTGTGATGCATGACCATTTGTGGGTTGCCTTGTGGTCTTTTATTGGGGTTAAAGTTTCTTTTTTTATAGAAATCAATTTCTAGTAGGGACATGGGGAAATATGCGCGACTAGAGACACTTGAATAGAGATGGATCTTCCAGCCACCTTAAATATATGGTTCTGACTGCCTTCAAAAAGGTTTCTGGTGGAGAGGCAGCCGTGGGACTCCGATCTCCAACAGAAGGAAAACATTCGATTGGAAAACATTCGATCATCATCATACCATATTACTAGAGCAATATCTAGCTTGAAGGTGTATGAGAGCGTGAGCAGAGCAAAGTCAACCACTACCAGAGCCTAGGGATGTGGGCTCAAGGAGCCATGGAAACCCACACACACTAACAACAACTACTCCCTCCGTCTCAATAAAACATGGAAATCCCGCTTCTTGAGAAGTCAAAGATTTCACACTTTGACCAAATATATATGCTAAATTATTGATGTTCATGATGTGTAATAAGTATTATTAGATTAATCATGAAATATATTGTTATAATAAATCTAATTGAAGGTCTCAATGTAGATAATATTTTCTATAAAGTTAATCAAAGTTAAGATTTTTGATTTCTCGTAAAACGAGATTTATATGTTTTTTGAGATTTAAATGCTTAGACATGTTTACTTCAGCTTGCTGCACAGCTCACTTACACCTGTTAATTTATAAAGATGCTACTTTTGCTGTTATTATTTGTTGCTATAGTTTCAGCAACAATTAAAAAACGACAATTTTGCATATCCATTTTTTTATCTTTTTATTATGACATCTAAATTAAAGTTATACTTTATCTTATGATAACTATGATATCCTTAATATAAATTATCATTGGCAATAATATTGACTATGATATCCTGAATAAAAATTATTGTTGGTATTAATATGATATTGTTATGTAATTCTATATCAAATAAAAATACAACCATGATAGATTGTTTTCAACTAGTGTAAGGCACAACAATATTTACGCGTAAATATATTATAAATTTACTTTACTACCTATGTGTTGGCAGAGCTAGCTATCAAGTTCAGTGACTTCTTTGTGGTCCATATAAAAAATATTACATATGTAATTCTAATATCTTAAGTCGGTAAGGGGTTTGTCATGTCAAAAATTGGTTTTGCTTGTTTTACATGTCATTCTCTTGTCAAGGATTGCACTGATATATGCATAAAGCTTGGAGATTTGTACTGATTGTATAGAGAAGAAATGCTATATGACACTCGATTGTTTCTTGTCTCTCTGGCGCGCGATTTTTGGACCTTTCAATTTGGCACGCGTCGCTGCCTTTGTCGTCGGATGGTGTATACGGACCCACCCTTGTGTGGTCGTCTTGGCTTTCATTTTCTCTGTCATGTGGGGTCCTGCTGTCGGTACGCCCATGTGGGCTGTCATTTTCCCCTTTTCCTCATTTCATTTCATCTTTGTCACAGTGCTCTCCTTCCTTGTCCGGCCGAGTGGCGATTTCTAGGGTTTCTCTAGGTTTGTTGATTTTGCTCCATCTCATGCCTATATATCTTGAACTATTCTATGAGTCAACTGTTGTGCTTTCTGGTGTGTATTACCCCACTAGTCATTTGGTCCTCCATCACATACTTGAGATTGCTGGACATCTGAATCAATATGAAAATGATAACCAATTAGCTGATGTTGTTGCCCCCATGAAGGTTAAATTTCACAAGTACTGGAAATCTATACCCCTGTTATATTCATTTGCATTTGTTCTGGACCCTAGGACTAAGATGGGAGGTCTGCAGAATATTCTGAATTTGCTTGGTCAAGAAAACAATTTCAATTACATGAACTACTATGCTGAGGTTAAAACTGAGTTGCATAAACTGTATGACAAATATGAAACTAAGTTTGGTGCAGCTAGGCCAACGAGGACCTCTCATCGATCTGGACTAACAGGTAATAGGAAGCAGGCATGGGGTAAGATTTTTGGAGGATCTGCTAGTTCTAGTACTTCAAATGTGACTTCCTCTAGCACTGTGGCTCCTGGTCTTTCAGAGCTCACTGTCTACCTAGACAGTGACAATATTGTGGCCTATGATGATGACTTTGATATCCTGAACTGGTGGCATGAGCATAAACTAACCTATCCAGTTCTATCTATCTTGGCTAGAGATATTATGACTGTTCCTGTATCAACTACCTCTTCGGAGTCGTGCTTTAGTCTTACTGGCAGGATCATTGAGGAGCGGCGACGAGGACTTACCGCCGACAAGGTGGAGATGCTGGTGTGCCTCAAGGACTGGGAGTTAGGCGAAGCAAGAGCACAACACACTATGGAGGACAAGGAGTTAGAGGAATACTTTGAGAAAATGTTCCTTGATGAGGAAGGTGATGCTACTGCTGCCTCAACTGCTGGTAAGTGATGCTATTTAGTATACCTATATGAGACCCTCAGCTGATGAAGTGATGGTGAGTTTGATATCATTATCTGAGATGCATGAGTGCTGCTGGCTGTTGCAGGTTAGTGATGCTGGTGAATGGTGTCATGGTGATGTGCTGCTGTCTGCTAGAATGTAACTCCAGGCATGAGTGCTGCTGGCTGTTGCAGGTTAGTGATGCTGGTGAATGGTGTCATGGTGATGTGCTGCTGTCTGCTAGAATGTAACTGAGAGTGAAAGTGAGTGAGTTTGAGACTGAGAGTGAAAGTGAATTGAGTTTCACTGTTTGTAATAACTTTGAACCTTTGAATTTAATTGAAACTGAGCTGGCCGTACTCTTTTTTCCTTTCTAGAGTTTTTCACAAGGGTGAGTTTTATCTAGAAAGGTTTTTAATGAGGCGGCATTGCACGAACAGCTCAATTTTTATCAATTGTCTTGTATTTGTCGTCTGTGTCATTGTGTGTTCATTGGATTTGATAATTATCTGTGTTTGATTGTGAAAGTTGGCACGAATCTGAGAATGAAAACTGAATATTTGAATCCCCCTTTCCGGGCCAGGCCCGAAACGTGCTCGTGTCGGGCCGTGCCGTGCCGGCCCGATGCTCAACTTTGCTCATGCCATTGATATGCTTTGATTCCCGTTAGTGATGTGTTTGGGTAGTGGCGCCCCACGTGTTTTTCCAGTTTTTTTTTCAATTTTTATCAATCTCTGAATCAGTGGATGTCGCTTCATTCCTTCTTCATTTGTGGTTCGTCGCTGTGGATTTGATTCGTCAGGATGCGGGATCTGTGATGTTGATGCGGGTTTAGTAAGTAATGATCCTATCTATTGTTTTCGATTTAGATTTGGTTGTGTGCGGGCTGTTGCAGCGGGTTCAACTGCGATACTGGCCGTGGTTTGGTTCCGCTCCCTTCTTAGATTTAGAGCAGGCATTTCGTCTTGATGTGGATGTCTGTTTGCTTTGGTTCTGGTTCATCCCGTTGCTGCCTGGTAGCTATAGTTTCCTGTCGTGTGTAGGCCAGACTAGGAGTTGATGCTGCAGAGTTGGAATAGGTATTGGCCTGCTATCTGCTCCATTCATCCTTCCATTGCTTGTATTTGTTCTTCGCGGAGGCACAGTTGTAGGGTGTTTCTGATCCTATTCCATCTGACAACTCTGGTAATACTTGTTGGTGGGCTGAGAGTCTTTCTTGCCAAGGGATTTGGTCTGCTCTGCTGCCTAGATGTCCCCCTTGCCTGTTTCCCCTGCTCTGGAACATTGATTTGGTGTCCAATAGCATTTCTCTTGATTTGAGTTCTAGCTGGTTTGATTGGCCTGATTAGCTAGCTGCTTTGTCTTTCGCCTTGGATATTTAGGCACAACAGGTGATTTTGTGAGGAAAAGGCAGCAACGATGATCACTTCTAGACATCTGGGCGCATCGAAATTCATAAGTTAGTAGCTAGCTGTGATCATGATATGCACAGCTCTTTTGATTTACCACTTCTTTTGATTGATCCCTCTTGTGCTTGCTTCATTGTTGTCAGATCTCCATCTAGCTCTGTAGTTAGCATGCATGTCAGTTGTATTATGTAACTTTAATTTGGTGTAACTGAGGTTTTTAAATCAAGTTTATAGTGGTATATTTAAATTGTATTTGTGCTAGTTATGCTTTGTTTAGATTTTCTGAACTTTGAACTATATTTATAAACAAATGGTGTCCCCAACTCTGAACTCCCTGAGGTCAGCTTTACATTATATCTATTTTTTCTCTGGACAATATATAAATTTGGCTAATATGTGTCTGATATTTGCAATGCATAGAAATGATTTGTAAATTTATTTTTTCTGCACAATTTTGCAAATATTTGTGTAATATCTGGACTTTGGCATACTTCTTTCCTGAGAGAGAGGAGAGAGTCAGGGGTGAGAGATAGTTTGTCAGGAGCTATGGCGTGGTTTGCAGCAGTGTAGCATTTTTCGTTCCTAGTTGTGGTGTGCATGTCCTGCTGCTTATCCTGATCTATGCTTACTGCAGCTCAGGTTGCCTGCTGTTTGTCTGCACTGATCTCGAGTCTTAATTGCCTGTTTTGTTTTCCTGTAGCTTTTTTGTTTCTACTCTACTAGTTTGACCTGTGTGCATGCCACCACATATAGTGGTGCATGTCTGCAGGTTCATTTGTTCATACAGTAATAAATTTGTGTGCATGGAACTCATGTAGATGCAGGTACATTTGTACGGTTCTAACATGACCAGTAGATGTACTATTTTTAATGCAAACCGAGTTCATGCATTTTGGTTTTTTAATTAATGTGTTATCGAGTCCTTTTTTGTTCAGAAACAGCCATAGTGCTCTTAGCAACTAGATGTACAAGCCTTTGGTTTCAAAGTCCATCTGAATGAGCCTATAGGACTTTCACTTCACATTTCCTTGTTGATTGGCTTCGACTTAGGCTAGTTGTTATTTTGTTTTATTGCAGGCATTTTGGAGTTGTTTGGTGGTGATCATACCTTGTAGTAGTGTGCCATATAGTTGGTTCTTAGACTTCTATGTATAGGCACTACAAGAAATCCTTTTTTCTATGACAAATTACCTCATGACGAAGACTATTTTTGTCATATAATGTACCATAATATGACGAAAAATTGTGTGTCGTCATAAATTTATGAGAGCTAGATTTATTTATGACAACATCGTTATATTTGTCACATAAAGGCACCAAGTTTCATCACAAATTGTGAAGCGCTAGAAGCCGGTTGACGGTTTTATTTTTTTGACTACCAAATATGTTTTTATGTGACGGTTGCGTGGCGTCAGTTTTGGTTTTTCAAAAACTGACCTACCCTAGTATCAATATGCCCCCTAGGAGATGGACCTTACCCTTTTTTGTTGACCACTTCCATTTTCCCCATCTCCCTGACTCCAGCTGAAGACAGCGACGAGCAGGCGGTGGGTGGTGGGCGGCGGGCAGTGTCAAGGTGGAACTTTGTCGGATGAACAATTGACCTTAATAAAAGTCAAACATATTGATGAGTTGAGCAAGTTTCAAATTTTTCATTTGGAATTATTTAGTACCCAAAGTTTTAGTGGAAGTTCTAAAATTTTCAAATTCAAATTTCAAACTATGGAAACAAAGTCATAGGACAAGATCACCAAAATCAAAATGGTAGATCTTATTGTGTTACACAACTTTGTTTTTGAATTTTTTCCATTTAATAAGAATTATTACCTCCAAATTCTATTTAAATTCCTAATACTACTGATATACTCACTGAATTGCCAGACCCACCACGTCAGGACCAAAAACTAGGCAGCGTAGACTCTGCCCCCGACATAGCGGACCCACGCGCTAGACAAAAATTTGGAGCTGCACCGCGCAGCTCTCCCGCGCTGATTCAGCCACCGACAAATGGGACCCAGTAGCAATCCCACTCAGCAAGTCCAAATTCCCTGCTCGGCTTGCCTTATCCTCTTCGACTCATCCATAGCGCCGCAGCTCTCTCCCCATAGAGGTGCAAAACATAGCCTCCTCCTCCCTCCCATCAGCCTAGCGCCGCCATTTGCCCATCCCGCCGCCACGCCTGCGCAGGTGCCTGGATCCGGTGCTGCCCATCCTGTCGTCGTGACCTCCACGGGGATCCGCAGCCCCCATCCGACCACCACACTTGTGTCGGTGACCGGATCCAGAGGCCCCCCTCCCGCCGCCACGCCCACGCCGGAGGCCGTAGCCACGCATCCCACTGCCACACCATCGCAACTACCTGGATCCACTAATCCTGCCACCACATCGACGCGGGGGCATCCCGACGGCTGATTTCCTCAGGTTCAAGCAGAGCGCCGCCTCCTCCTCCAGTAGTCACCTTCATGGGGCTGGTGTTGAGGCCTTCACGACAGCACTGGACTGCGAGGTGGAGGGCAGGCACCAGCACCGGCACCAGCGCCGGCACCAGCACCAGTGTCCCCACCGGCTCCTCCTGCTCCTCATCCTAGCCCACGGACACGGTTCTGGTGAGCGCCCAGACCCTATTGCCCCTTTCCATTCTCTATCTGAATTCATAGCGTGCTCTCCTTTTAGCCAGACTTTGGGGTTATAGGATTAAAAAATGGCACAGGTGGTTTTGTAAATGCGGCTCTTGTTGTGATTGATGAGAGCTAGAACATAGGTGGATGGCGATGCTAGTACATAAGTGTAGTACTATAGTACTTATCAACTTGGAGTTTTTAGATTCCATTAGTGCTGCTGGTTGCAGATATATGAATATACGCACATCTTAAATTACCATCCAGATTCCATTAGCTTGATGCAGCCTTGTGTCCTGCAATATTTTTATGCAGGAGACTAGCATGTCCAAGTGGTGTCCAAGTGGTAACAAGCTTCCCCTTATGATGTGTGTGAATAATGGTACACCCTGAAATCCAAGACTTAAGTTCACTTGCCGAAGAAGCTTCTCCTTGTGATGTGTGTGGAAAATAATGGTACACCCTGAAATCCAAGATTTAAGTTGTGCTAGACTAATAACATTTTGCTTCATATATGGTGGATTAATGATATCAATTGCTTCGTATATAAATTGCCTGTTGCTTTGTTCTCTGCAGGTTCATGTCTTGCTTTTTAACTTCTGCCAAAATTGCCTTCATACAGGAAGCTCCTGATTTGAGCCTTGCCTGAAAGAATGTATTGGCTGCTTTATAGTACAAATAGCATTAGGCTCCTGATTTGTGTGCAAAACAGTCAACACGTCTTCCAATCAAATATTAAACCTTAAATTGTAATATTGAAGTGAAAATGGCATTTAAAATTAATAGCGCACAACAGGTTTTCTAGTCATATATATGCATATGGAATACCAAAAATTAACCTGGTATGCTTCTTTGCTATTAGAAAATCATCTTTGACTAGATGTTTGATTTATACCTCTCAACATAGTAGTAAGAGTCTTGCCTGCTTGACTAGAGAATGAAACAACTCAATTTGGTACCTAAAAATGGTCCTAATTTTCTTGTGCGTAAACTTATGTTCTTGTGCAGTAAACTTTGTTGTTAGTTTAGTACTTACATAAGTGCTCATGATTGTCTTACCTCTATGATCATTGAGCAGGATGACTAATAAGTGCTCAGGAAAGTTTCTTTTGGGGCATCACTAAAATCAAACCTATGCAGAAAAGAAGGTAGACTATGAATCATATCCCCTTCCCTGTTGTGGCTTTATGCTTATAGCATAAGCTTTTTATGAAACCTGTCCTTACTGCATTGAACATAGACTTGCTTGTTTATTTGAACCCTATGTTGTAAGTGTTTATGTGCATTGGCTACTATTAACAATTCTCTAACTGAACCTACATAAGATAAGTAATAGATAAGTAGGTTTGTTGATCTATAATACTTAGCCATTTTAAATTTGGACAATAAAATTGTTTTCTATCAGTAGTAATAGATGATTCAGTTTGTTGCTCTATAATACTTAATGATTTTAAATTTAGTTGAGTAATAGCTATGCCCATATCTAATAGGATTCATATTTTTCTCCATCTAAAGCAGGAATAGTTGGAAGCACAAATTCTTGCTCAATGAAGTCCCATTTGAAGCAAACCAAGTAGCATCTATTTATATGTTTGAACTTGTGTGATGAAACTTGGAACTAGTGTGATGTTTGATATGCTAGCAGTTGTGTCTTCTGTCTTATGCTCTAGAATGTATGTGGATGATGGCTTGGCTGATATGTATAAGCTGTAATGAGAAAGCTAGAAATATTTGTGTGACATTCATCATTGAATTAATATATATGGCAATGTCATTATGGTCACAATTTGATGTCACAAAACTCTTCTCTATCATCACAATAAGTTGTCTAAGTTAGGTTTCCTAGGATACAATTTGTGACGGTTGGTGTATTAGGTGATGCGTTGCCCAACCAATAACAGTTGATGTTGTCATTAAATGGCAATAATATATGACAAGATAAAAAGCCATCACAAAAGGTCATCACATTTTGTGACGGCTCTCCATAGTATCGTCACAAGGTACATTTAGCGACGGTCGATATATGACGACCCTTATGATGGCGGTTTTTCGTCATACCATTCATTTTGTGATAAATTCTACTTTCCATGACACTTTCAGTTTGTTATAAAAGACCAGATTTTTTGTAGGTAGGCAAAGCAATTAATCAATATGAGTTTAGGGTGCCACCCTTATTTTTACATCCTAGGACACAAACGAAATTTTTTCCTAATGTAAGTGTAATTTTAGTATGTTTTCACTATAAATAATTGAGTTATCATTTTTGTGCTAGATGTTTCGGAAAAGGTCTGCTGATGTGATTGATTTATCTTGTTCAGGTGACTCTCATAATGATTCATATGGATGGCTTTTTGGGAGTCATTCATTTTGGAGAAGTCTATGTCCACTTCCAAAGATAGCTAGCTTTATAGTAGCTTCCTGACAAATACAGTAACATACTTACATATTATTACAGTAATACTATACTACATGCGCGTGTTTCTTGGGCTCCTGGCATGCGATTTGTAGATATATTTATTGTGATTAGGAGGTGTGGTTGGAAGTGGTTTGATATGTGTATTTTTTTTCACTTTTACCAAAAATCATGAATTGAGATATTGTTTTGAGGACTGTTGGAGATGTTGTCAATGATGAAAATATTTATTTGTTAGAAAAACTTTACTAGGAAAGGATTAGAAGTTGAAAGACTCGTATGCCATTTTTTTTTTGTTTTTCTATATTGAAGGAAAAAATTTGACAAATCTTAGCAACACAGCTAAATGCTGAGGCGGAAACCAAAAAACAAAAAAGGAACTCGAGAAAAGATACCAAAGGAACCTGGAAGGGAAGGTCGCCACACAAGAAAAACGGATGCCAGGAGATCTGGACGTCTGGGTATATATAAGCATTGGGCCCGTGGCACCACGGCCCGACACGAGGCCTATGCTTTTGGTCCACTCCAAGCACGACACGGCCCAGCCTCCATCATGCCTAACCCGGCATGGCATGGAGTAGCAGGCAATGCCTAGGCCGCTGGCCAGGCACACCGGGCGGCCCGGCACGGCACGCTAATTGAAGGATGGCCCGACACGGCTCGGTAATTGTCGAAGGCCTACTAAGGCCCACCATACATTATGGAACCATAATTCTATCGTGCCATTCGTGGCTCATTTCCCCTTTTTCCAACCATTGCTGCACTCTTGCACGGTCACGAGTCGCATGTCTCCGCCCGCCTCCTCCACACCCCTTCCTCGTGCAGCCGCATGGTGATGGCTCCCCCTTTCCACTCGCAGCTATGCACCTTCCTTCCACTCATGGATGTGAGATGGAGGAACCGGCCACCCCACCCTCACATGGCCATGGCCCTCAGCTCCTCTGCAACGCGAGCGGCGGCTCTCCTCTGCAAAGCAACGACGAAGATGTTCCCCAACAACGCTACGGCAGCAGCAACAGCAACATTCCCCAACAACGCAGCGGCGACAGCGCTCCCCTGCACCTGCAACACGGTGACGCGCTCCATCAACCCCGTCTCCCTTAACAGGCCGTGCTTTTTGGGCCGACCGGGCACGAAAATCAGCCCGAAAGGCCATGCCTGGGCCGTTGGCCGAGCACGATGGATTGGGGTTGCATGGCCCGACCGCACGATGGGCCGTCTCGTGTCGTGCCCTATCAGGCCGTGCCTGGCCCGGGTCCAGGCCGTACCGGCCTGTTGCACATAAATGCCGTCTGGGGGTGTGGAAGAGATGCAGGTCTTCGTGAGCGGGTGGCTGAGACAGTATCGATGATTAGGCTGTGGAAGAGATGCAGGTCTTCGTGAGCGGGTGGCCGAGATGAAATCGATGATTAGGCTGGATAAAAGAAAGATTATTGATAGAAGTTTGTCTCTTTATTATTAGAAAAGAAAAAGAAGAAAAAAAGAGAAGATAAATTATATATATATATATATATATAATATAGACAAGTTTGTGATGCCCCCTTCCTCCTACTCATCGTTAATAATGTGCATGCCTGTACGACTGTACCCAACGCCAACAATCAAGACCCCAATCAACCCGCCAGAAAACTTGGAGGCTCTGCCCCTTGCACCAGAAAGCAGTCCCCATTCCCGGCCAACAAGTCAGCCCGCAGTTCGATGGCAGGTGGAACGTTCGAGGCGGCGGATGGTCGCAGCTACGGCGGTAGCTTGACGGCCGCCGTCATGGCCATCTGCATCACGGCCGCCTCCTGTGGCCTCGTCTTCGGCTACCACGTTGGCGTCTCAGGTAAGTGCTAGCCGCTTCATCGCCCCCAAATCTGGCTTAATCATACCCCCCCGCTACATATATATATATATTCTAACATAAATGGATGTATCAATCATCCTTTCTGAACATGCCTGCTTGAATATCAGAGCTGCGTATCTATTATCTCGATCCATTCCAAGCTATAGTTCGTTTTGGGGTTAAAGACAGCACACAACCAATCAAAACACCACCCATAGTACCATAACTCGTCTTTCCAAGTACTCATACCAACTTAAGCATTTCTGGACTACTACCGTAACTCGGTTTCCACATAATGAGCGCTCTTACTCAAATTTGCATGCTTTCATAAGTAATCCAACCTCTTCGCTAAGTATAAAGCTTATATTTTTAGTGGGTCGACCGATCACAAGTTAAGAGCTTTAATTATGACTTGCTTTATTACAAAGTACTTATGGGTCCTCTGCTTATTATCTGAGAGGTAGCTAGCTAGTGCATCAGATGTGTATACACTTTTCGTGCAGGGCAGTTGCTATGAATTTTGGAAAAAGCGTAGTTAACCTAATTATTTGAATTCGCCTGCTTCACTTCCTCACCTATAAAACCAATGTTTTACTTCTTTAGTTATTGGATGGAAATCATCCAAATAAACCCCCTAAATTGGTTTTAAAGGAGGTCACTGATAGCATACTATATGTGTATGACGACATGACTGTTAGCAAACAATAAAAAAGGTCTATATATAATCCCTAATGTATATATCAAGAGGGTTGACTAAAGAAACCACTCAACTATAAAAATCTACAATTGTAGCCCGTCAGAGAACCAATACCTCTCAAATGACGTGAGGGATATTATTGTAAGGCTATTTTGCCGATCCACGCTAGCTTGGTTACTCATGCTTTACCAGTTTGTAAGTACTTATTATATTATTTATTTTACACGTCATCCTCACCAATACCTCTCTCCTCTCTCTTGTCTGTCTCCTTGGTCTGTCCCACCTCCCAGCAAGCATGGAAAAATATGCTTCCATACATTAGGAAAAATATTTATTTTCTTGGTTTAGGGATCATGGAAAAATATTCCATTAAGAAACCACGTATGCAACTGAAAATTCACTTTAAATTATGTGAATACTACTTCATGGCAAAATTTTGTAAGTCGTTGCTTTATATAAGTTTATAAACCTTAAATAGAACATTGTGACATAGGTTAATATTGGTTGGTTAATTTTAATCACTATTTTTCATAAATCAAATTCTATTACATCTGGCTATTTGATACTCCTCTGTTCCAGAAAAACATACAATTCTAGCACAATAGCATGTTTTAGTGTATCAAGTTTGACTAATTATAAATAAAAAATTATAAACTTTTGTAATGTCAAATAAACATCATTAGATTAATTATGAAATGTATTTTTATAATAAATTAATTTGAAGCTAAAAATACGAATACTATTTACTAGAAACTCGGTCAAACGTAAACTACTTTTTTTTCAAGACGCAACCCATAGTTGCATGTTTTTTGGAACGGAGGTAGTACATGAAATTTATGGTCCTGAGTGCTTTGCTGCACGCAGGAATGGTTGTTTGTGAGATTATATATAGTAACTAAGACAGTAGTCTAAGGTAAAATACACAAAAGGAAAATATTGAATAAAAAGATACAATAACTACTAGAATTTTAACTCGGTCCATGGATAGAAAAAATTGCAAAAACCAATAGGATCAAAAGATTAGAGAGCAAAAAACATATATGTTCTTGATGTCGTCATTGAAAGAGGTGCAAGAAGAGCTGATACATATACTAATTTATCCATGAAACTTTAACTTATGTAACATAAGATTGTTCTAGTCTATGTTGAAGCACGGATTGATGGGTCAATATCAGGATTACGGCCTTTTTTGGTAGCGCTTCGGGCGCTCCGGATTCTACTGCCAAAACACTGTAGCACGTCACCGTTGTTGCACTGTTTGTGAATCCATTTTTCTCTCTCCTCTCCTCTCTCACTGTAGCAGCCGGAGCCGCCGGAGCTCATTTTTTTTGGCTTTGTTGCTATGCTGGTGTTAGTGAGGTGGTAATGAGAGAGAAAAATAGGAGAGAAAAATAAATTCATGTACAGTGTAATGATGATGACATGCTACAGTATTTTTGTAGTGAAGCTGGAGCAGTCACGAACGCTGTCAAAAGAGGCCTACATATATTATAGACACAACTACAAGACAGATTGATGGGCCAGTATCTATATGTAGTCCTCTTCTGACTAATACGGTAACTGGGTTCTTCATGACCCATATACCTACTTAAGCATGCATTGTGGGCTCAACGCGCGATTGAAGGATGTTGTGCTCATTTGGCATGCTGTCATATTTTAATCCTTGTAAGCGGTGGGACCCAGGGCAAGTGAGCAGCTTTCGACTTGCTTTATTAAGAAGCGTCCATATTCGTTAGTATAAGGACCTACATGCTTATACTTATAATCTTGAATTTTTCTGCTCAGACGTCGCTATATACCTCATCAGACCAGACGTGTGTATATCTTGTCATGTTCATGATGAGCTATAGCAGTTGCTTTAAATTTTACATAACTAGATGATACTCTGTGTATTGCTGCGGAAATCTCATATAGTATTTTTTATGATGAAACTTTTTAGAGTTAGAAAACATAAGGCTTTGTGTTAGAATAAAATCATGTCATAATATGATTGTGCCATATGATTTAAAGGATCAAGCTAATTAATTAGGAAAATTATTATCAATGTATAAATCTTGGTTCTAGTCTCATAAATATGAATTAGTATATTGAATCGAAAGGTGCTATACAAAACTCTTTTTGTATAGCCACGATGACACTAATGGTGTATTTAGTTGATGATCAAAGGTTGCCACGCCAAAGATTAGTCGTGCCAAAGTTTTTTCGGCAGCGCGCCAAACTTTTTTAGCATGCTGCTCCACACACTACTACTGAAACAAGCCTTTGGTCAATGCACAAATTCGACTTTAGTCTCGGTATTTTTTTGCGTTCGGGACTAAAAGTTCTTTAATCCCGGTTGGTATTACCAACCGGGACTAAAGTCAATCTTTAGTCCCAGTTGGGTATTACCAACACGGACTAAAGGTACCAACCGGGACTAAAAGTAGACCCTTTAGTCCCGGTTTGGGACACGAGCCCGGACCAAAGGGACCTTTAGTCCTGGTTTGTGTCTCAAACCGGGACTAAAGGTGCTTCCAGAGTGAATCTAAAAGGACAGTGTATCTCTTGCATGTCACATGCGCGGTGGGGTTCAGATGGTCAGTGCGTGCAAGTTAGGACTAAAGTGGATGGTCTGAGTTTGAATCCTACCCCCGCATCTTTTTTTTGCGGAATAAACGACCTTTAGTCCCGGTTCTGGGAACCGGGACGATTTCTTAGTCCCGGTTCCCAGAACCGGGACTAAAGGGCCTTGAGCACCGGGACTAAAACCCTGTTCTCTACTAGTGACATGTCATAGACTCATTTTCATGTCAAGACTTACCAAAAGTTTAGCACTATTTTTGCTCGCCACATTTTCTTTATGCCGAAGGTTAGGTATGGCAAGTTCTGATCACCAACCAACCAGGCTTTATGAAATAAAAGAATATGAAATATAATGGGACACGAAGGAGATACAAGTGCAATATTCACCTTCTATATGACTAGGCAGGTTGGACCGGGCGATTCAGGAAGCTAGTTTGTGGTCGGCGGCCGGGTTTAGGCGCATTCTGGAGCTGCTGCCGCTAGTTATGTCGATCGGGTAACAAAATGTATATGTAAATTAGTCCTATGTAATGCTTGCTGTAACTTAGTTTTTTCGGGACACTAGTAACCTGGGGTTTACTAGTGTCAGGAAAAACTAAGCAAACTTCTACTCCCTCTTAATGAAACATATGTCACAGATCACACGTTCTCAAAAAAAAGGTTGGAACACCGTCACAGACTTTATCCCCAGCAATTGCGGCACGGTTGGCATTGGCACCCAAGAATTAGCTTCCACGCCCTGCTGAATTTTTTGGTAAGCAAATAGAGACATGACGTTCTCGGCAATCAGGGAAAAAATCCACAATTATTTGTTAAAAACATCCAAAATTATTTCCATAGACAGTAAGCCCGTGACTTTCTTCATTCCCTGAGTCTCTTTCCTTTTCTACCGTACGTAGACGCCTGTAACAAATCATTCGATTAAAAAAGAAAGCAACAACACATCGTTCATCTTCATGACAGCCAGTCCGCCACCGCCGTCCGAATTCCCTTAGCACGTTTCCTTCCTTGTTGCCGGAATTAGTTTCGTCTGGTCCCAGCTCTTTCGCCTCCCACAGATGCAATAATCAAGTAGGTCGAGGAAGCTGCCGCCTCAGTGTGCCCAGCCACACCAAAGCTTAGGGAGGGGAGATGAATGGCATCTAGATATGCTTTATGTCTAGATTCATATTAAAAGCTATGAATTTAGAAATGTCAAACCATCTTAAAATTTAGGATGGAGAAAGTATATGCTAATGACAGCAGACACACGATACCGTGAGACACTAAATTATAAATGATTTTCTAATAACTAATAGTCTCAAGTGTGTTTTTCAGGTGGTGTGACACAAATGGAGTCATTCTTGAATAAGTTCTTCCCAGAGGTGATCAGCGGGGTGAAGAGTGCAAAGCGCGATGCCTACTGCATGTACGACAATCAGCTTCTTACAGTATTTACGTCATCAATGTACATTGGTAGCTCCTTGTCATCATTAGTGGCAAGCCGTGTGACGAGAAGGGTTGGTCGTCAATCCGTCATGCTTACCGGTGGCGCCTTATTCCTCGTCGGCTCTATCATCAACGCCGGGGCTGTTAGTGTCGGTATGCTAATCATGGGCCAGATGCTACTTGGCTTCGGTGTTGGCTTCACTACACAGGTCTGTTACTGTTAGTCACTCCGCCATCGCACACTAGCTAGCAAGTTTTTTAACTGCATTTCATTACATGGTGCTTGTATCTTTTTTTTATTTTGATGCTCATGACTTAGTGTATAGTATTCCCTCCAATCCAAATTATTAGATGTTTTGGTATGGGCACCACCTCTGAAAACATCCAATTTACAGAGTGGGTCTTTTAAAAGGGATCATCTTTATAATTAGGTGCAAGAGGCCCGCCTCTAAAGTCCTATAAATATTGCATTTACAGCCCAGCCTATGCAAAGCAGCCAAATCCTAGACGCATCCGGCTCTCTCTCTCACAGTTTTCTCTCACCGTGCCTCTCCTTTCTTGATTTTCTTCAACAAATCCTGCTATCTCCCCCTTGAGTTATGAAGTGCAATTATTAGTGTTTGTTGTTGTTGCTTTTCTTATATTCTTAAGCACAAATTCAACCTTGTAGGCTGCTCCACTCTATCTCGCCGAAACATCACCACCAAGGTGGCGCGGAGCATTCACAATAGTCTACCACATATTTGTTTGCATCGGCACAGTTATCGCCAACATGGTGAACTATCTGACAAACCCCATGCACTATTGGGGCTGGCGGATCTCACTTGGTGTCGCCGCCGTGCCAGCCATCATCGTCATCGTTGGTGTCCTCTTTGTAACTGACAGCCCCAGCAGCCTCGTGCTACGTGGTAAGCCGGACAAGGCCCGCGCGTCACTGCAGCGTATCCGTGGGTCAGATGCTGACATCGAAGCCGAGTTCAAGGACATTGTTTGTGCAGTGGAAGAGGCACGCCAGAACGAGCAAGGCGCGTTCAAGAGGCTATGCAACAGGGGGTACCGACCTTACACGGTGATGATGGTGGCCGTACCCGTGTTCTTCCAGTTCACGGGCATGATCGTCGTCTTCGTCTTCGCACCGGTGTTGTTCCGGACCATAGGCTTCAGTGGCCAGAAGGCAATTCTTGGTTCTGCCATAGTTAACCTAGTGACCTTGGGAGCCGTCATCACATCCACCTTCGTCGTGGACAGATATGGCCGGCGGTCATTGCTCCTCATCGGTGGCACCAGCATGATCCTTTTTCAGGTGGCTGTGTCATGGATACTTGCCGAGCACCTCGGCAAGCACAATGCAGTGACGATGGAGAGGAGCTATGCGATGGCCGTGCTGGTGCTCATGTGCCTGTACACCTTCAGCTTGGGTTTGTCGTGGGACTCGCTCAAGTGGGTGATCCTGAGCGAGATCCACCCCGTTGAAACTAGGTCCGTGGGGCAGGCCATCTCCATGAGCATCGCCTTCGTCCTCTACTTTATACAGGCACAGGTGTTCACGACCCTGCTCTGCAATCTGAAATTCGGGATATTCCTCTTCTTTGCCGGCTGGGTGCTGGCCATGACAGCTTTCATCGCGGCGTTCCTGCCGGAGACCAAAGGAGTGCCACTAGAGGCTATGCGTGCAGTATGGGCACACCATTGGTACTGGAAGAGATTCGTCCTGCAGCCGGATGTCAAGCACGAGCTTAATTCAACTGCTTAACCGAACCATATCTGTATTTGTACAAAACTTGCATGCAATCAGCCTATTATATTCATGTTGTGGTCAATTAATAAAAATTCGTACTAGTAAAAAAATGGCTAATATGCCGTCAGCCAGTATACTCTTGCTGTGGTCAAATGATCCGAACTGGTATGCAATCAATCAACTTTTTTTTTATATAAATGTTATTTCACTCATGCAATATATAATAACACTTTATGAGGGCCCCTCTTTTGTGCGGCCATCTTTGTATTAACACCGGAATAACACCGGAATGCATCACTAAAACCATCATTTCATATATGAACAAAATGTATCCGCCTACTGGCTAGTGTGCTGACACCAAGTGAACCCAAATAGTGAGTGAAAATGCAGGTTCCCGGCCATCACCAGTTTATTAGCAGGCCCATGGGCTTAGACAAGGTCACGCCGATCGTTAGGTCCAAAATGCCAGAAATTTCCTAGCTTCAGTTGCATCCAGGTTCACTGGAATTAGTACTGAATTTCGTTTGCTTCCCTCTCTTTTCGGGGAGGCAATGAAATTCCTTGGCGTGCATCAACGTCAATCACATAACCCATAATGAGTCATTTACTGAGCAATGCCAACAATAATCCTTGAAATTAGAGCCTCTACCTTTTGATTTAGAGGCTTTTCCTATCTTTAACGGCTCTGTTTTCTACGCTAAACTGAGTAGTAGCCGCAGGGCTCCTACTTTCTGTTTTCTATCGTTCTCTATCTATTCTACAGATTTGATTCAATATAAATTAAACCAAAAATGTTAAAATTTTATTATTGACAGTTATTTAAATACATATGAATTCAAACGACATTGTTTACAATATCATGTAGTTCATCGCAATATTATAAGTCCACAAACATGAATAGGGACCCTATAGGAGTTTCAGACTCGCATACCCTTTTAGAGAAAAACATATTACATATTTTTCATAATAACTAAGCGCCTGTTTGGATCACCCTTGCTAAAGTTTAGGGAGTAAAGTTTAGTCCTATTTAATCCCTAAACTTTCAAACAACTCTTACTTTTGCTAGAACTAAACTTTAGTAGCTTTAGTCAGCAAGGAGTGACTAAAATAAAAGAGACTAAAAGCCAAGTTGTGAGAGCACATGCCCCTCTTTAATACGCTTTTAGTCCCTTTTAGTCTCTAGAACCAAACACACTAGGACTAAAGTTTAGTACCTAAATTTTAGTCTCTAGAGAAACCAAACAGGCACTAAGACTAGCTTTGCAAAAAAGATCCAACAAAAACAGTGAGTTACAAGAAAGAATCCAACGAACTCTGCGGCACAGCCCACAAATACTTTGGTATCCTCAGTTTGGGCTCGATCGTACCTAGGCCCATGTGCTATTTCAGCCGATCAGGTCAAGGTATATGCTGGACTTCTGTGTTTAGTCAATCCCTTTACTTTTTGTATTATTATTAAATTGCCTTTGCTACAATAAAAATAAAAATTTATAAAAGTATACACTACTATCACATATCAAAGCAGTATGATTTGGTCTGTTTAATTGAGCTGTGACTTTTGAAAAAGCTATTGAAAAAGCAGATGCGGGAAAAAAAGAAGGTTGTTTGGTTGTGCAGCTATGACTTTTGGGGGGAAAAAACTACTATGAGCACCCCACATGTCATATGCGGATCCATATGTCAATCACTAAATTGTATATTTCTCAGGATTTTTTTTGGTGCGTGTCTTCTTCCTTCTCGATTTGTGCATCTACACGGGGCCAGCTCTCCGCTGCGGGCCTCACTCGCGCTCCTCCTCCTGCTGGCCGAGAAATGCCACTCCAACTCATGACTATTCGGGACGGCGGCAGTGTTCGTGGTGAGGACGGAGCAGGTGCAACTTCTTTGCCTGTCATGGGCATGGAGGGCTTGAGCTCACGACTCCTCTTTCAAACCTGCAGCAAGTCCAAGGAGTCGCCGGCCACGGGTGCGAGGACGAGTGCCGAACCGCCGAGGGCCTGCAGCGCAGTGTGCTAGGAGAAGATGCGCTGGCGGCCGAGGGATGTTGCTCCAGCGGGAGATGGCGGTCAGCCGTCAGGCTAAGGTGCTTAGGAGCCGCGCCGTCGTCGGATGTGTGGGCAGTGTCCTAAGGGCGCGATGGTGTCGCGTGGGCGGACTCCTAGGTGTCCTAAGGGCGCGATGGTGTCGCGTGGGCGGACTCCTAGGTGCATCCTCGCGACTGGGCCAATGGGGTGGTAGACAAACTCAGGGAGGCACCATCGGAGACTCGCGTCCGACGGAAGAACTCTCGGGCGGCCGAAGTCACGCAAACGGAAGGTGGAAGATCGTTTTCTTTCATAACTAGTGGCAGGTGGGTGAATATTTGATCCAAAAACTGCTGAAAGCGGAGGGAAATATGCTTTTAGTTTTGTACTAGAGCAACCTTTTGGGCAAAGGTAACTATGAATCACTTTGATAAAATAAATATCCATATTTGGTGATCTAAATTTTATATTAATCACTGTGATAAAATGATGTCTTGAGAAGAAGATGCTGCAAGCTACAAAGTTGTTCATCGAGAAGTAACATTTTCGATCATATATATGGTCCAACTCAATGCGATGTCATATGAGACAAATTGTAGACCGCTTGGGATTGATTTTAATTTTCGCAAAAAAAAAGGTGTGGGGCCATAGGGTGTGCAAGTGCCACTGCAGGTCTGCCGTCTTCAGCCTTTAGAGAGTGGAGTCACGAGCAGTCACGAGCACCGGCGCGGCGGACCGGGCATCTCAACCGGGCGGGCAGTCCGGCAGCGGCATGCGGCATGGGTTGCAGCTTTTCCATGGCGCGAGCCATTGCCATTGCTCTCGCTCGTCCATGGCGGGGCATGCACCTTTTCCATGTGTCCATGGGCCATGGCGGTGGCCATGCATGCTCGCTCAGGCCACAGCTAACCCTAGCCGCCCAGCCATGTCGAGACCGAGACAAGTAGCCAGTTGCTCGGTCAAACAATGCAAGGACGGACACTCTGGTCCGGTGACCACCGCATCTTTTTCCCATTGGCTCTTGAACTCCTCCAGTTGGGGCAGCGCGGAAGATGCTGCTGCAGCAGCCATGCATGGCCTTGTTCACTTCTCTTGCAAGTTGCAAGTTTTTTCACTCTCTCTCCATCACATTAATTTTTACCCGCATATATGGAGCATTAAATATTAGTGAAAAAAATAACTAATTATACAGTTTTGTTGTAAATCACGAGACGAATCTTTTAAGCCTAGTTGGGCCACGATTAGATAATATTTGCCAAATACAAACGAAATGCTACAATTACAACTTTTTCTAACATTTACAAACTGAACAAGGCCTAGCCTTTTGCAGGCTGCTGCCATGATGCAATGCAATGTTGCGCTGCACGGGGGACGTCTGGGGCAGCGACGATGCCACGACGGAGGGAGCGTCGAGCGTGTAATTTTTTCGCTGGCCGTTTGGTAGGGTTCTTAGGGGCTCCCGCGCCTCCAACTTGTCCATTACTTATAAAAAGTTGTTTTCTCCTTTTTTTTTTTCTTTTAATCAATTAGCAAGTAGCAACTCACTATTTTTGGCTCCTTTGACTCTGTCTCCATGCCGTTCGATTTGCTTCTTTATTTAGAGCCTCTTTGGAATACAGAAATTTTATAGAAACTGTAAAAAGATTTTCACAGAAAAAAAGAAACAAGGAAAATATCGTATGTTCCAAAGGGAGCCTTAGCATAGGGATCTCTATAGCACATTTTAATTCATCATAATCAGTGGCGAAGCTACAATTTAAAATGCTACTGAAAAAACATTCGTGTGCAATCGTTCGACATACACCACGTTGAATTGCATGATATATATATTTAGAATTTGTGTGGGTCTGCCTGATATCTCTCGCTATTCGAGCGGACAAATAAAGGAAGCAAAAGATATCAACAGCCAGGGCCTCAGGGGGTGACACAGACTACCCCAGAAAATTTTTTCCCTGACGGCCGGATCCGCCACGGAAAGTGGCCAAAACCGTCAGGGAAGATTATTCCTGGCGGCAACCGTCAGGAACTGCCGTCAGGGAAAAACTGTCAGGGAAAGTCGACCTTCCCTAACGGAAAGCCGTCAGGGACTATTCGCTTACGGTAGTTACCGTCAGGAGAGATCTACCGTGTCGGGTTTTTGTTCTCCGTCAGGAAAATATTTCCTCGTCGGTGCTTTGCCGCCAGGGAAGGTTTAAACTTTCCCTGTCGGTTGCTGTACTGTCAGTGAAGGTTAAAACTTTCCCTGTCGGTTACTATGCCGTCAGTAAGAACCAAACTTTCTGTGTCAGTAAACCACCGTCAGGGAAACATCATTTTAAATATAGAAATAAAAACCAATCCTATATACACCAGGCAGCCCTAAATGTTTACACTCAAATGCCATACATATAATCATCATTCAAAATTGTTCATCCATTAGATAATTCAATGGTCAACAAATCTGTACATTCTAAAAGCCTCCCAAAATAACAGACCCAAGTTCCAAGTCACAATGCTATAGTTCATGCAACTAACATATAGTTCAGTAATTACTACTTTCTACAGCAACACGCAGTAGATGCTACACATCCATTCATCTTCATATCCTACAGCCAAAACAGGAAAAATATAATGATCCATGAGAAATCTTGTTAAATATGCAGTAAAAACAATATAGCCGATTGCTTCTCCAACAATAAAAATCAGTTTTGTAACTCAAGTCTTGATTTGCAGCATTGCACAAAGTAAAAAGGATGAAATTAGAAAGAAGCATATTCCTAATAAAACACTAATAAAGCCAATCTGCAGTGTTGTGTAAAACACTAAAACAGTCCATACATGGTGGATTACCAGAAACTGACGACCATAGAAAGCACTACAAGCAGGGATGGCCACATAGGATGACAATAAAGTTTCTGGTAGCAGTTCAGTACAAAAAGTTTCTGGTAGCAGCCCATACATACTAATTACAGCTTCCTATTTTCCTAATAGGCCATGTGAAGTAGTGGTAGCAGTTCAGTACAAAAAGTTAGATGTGTTACAGTATTCACGTCCCAATTCCATTCACTGAAGATAAGTAAATAAATCACCTAAAAATGATCTGATCTAGACTAGAATAAATTTAACCAGCAGAATTCACAGTACAAATATTTTAAAAGATGTTAATCTTACCATTTTCTCTCAAGCAGGTGGGGTTGTGGCCTTCATTTTGTCAGGTCATGGGTAATCAGCATGCTAGAATTGGCTGCATTAGTGAGAGAGTATACCAAATAAGATCAAAAGAAATTGAGAAAGGACCTTATCTATGCAAATAAGAGAAATTATTGGAAAGTCAATGGATAAGTGCCACAAGTCCTTGCAGCAGAAAAAAATGCATGTAGGACAACAGAAGAAATCTAGTATATATAATCTATTTAGTGTTTCATTGCAAATGGCACCAATGTTAGTATAGGCAATCTGATACTTGTGTGCAAACACTGTAAATGGCACCAATCTTAGTGTATATATACTCAAGTTATGGCATCAATCTTATGTATATTTTCACAGGGTAATCTGTTCACTAAAGACACATTTCACTGGGCATAAATTTATTAAATTAAATAAAGCCGCTAGTGTCGATCAGGAAAGACACAGCAGGTAGCAATGACATCTATACCAAGTGAAACAAAAAAGATTCAGACTGCTATAAAATGGAGCAGATTTGTCTTGTTTTCTAACCTGCTAGTGTCGATCAGGAAAAAGGGCAAGCCAAGTTACCATGGACAGTATAGCAACAGCAAAAGTAAAATGGAAATAGCAGTAGCCAGCCAGAATATTTTACTTCTCCTAAATTTACTCATGTCACAACAAATGATAGCATTATACATTTAGAGTAGGACAAGTTAGAGTGTAGTATCATGCAAGTGCTGAATTGCCTGTACATTCAGAAGCAAGGACGCAGAACTGGACAAAGTCTATACAAATTCCCACACTATGCCGAGTCTTTACAAATGCATAAACTAACTTGGTAGATGGTCCTGAACATTCCCTGCTATTCTCCATTGCATAATCAGAACTGGACCAAGTCTATACAAATGCATGAGCTAAAACATGCAGCAAGTGATTCTCTTCAGGCAAAACTAAAAAAAGTAAAATCAGATGTGGCTCTCCAATTAGCATCATTGCATTGGCCACTGGACAAGATAGGAAAAAACAGGCAGAAGTAATAGCAAAAGTAATATGCAATAGCAATTAGTGGAACGTTGCCTTACCGCGGAGGTCACCCGATGAGCTTGTCAACTCAAGAACTCTACGGCATGGGACAGGTGAGGGGAAATAACTCAAGAACACAAGCTTAATGCTTAGGTCCCTATTCTTCTTGACACCAGACTTGGTAACCTGCAATCACAAACAGAATGCTAATTAGAACATACAAGTAGTTGTACCTGTAGTAGCCATTGCTTACACAGACCAAATAAATAACATAACTAGAGAAGGTTTTCGCTAGGATTCCACTTGACAACCAGTTTCTCACCTACAATTTTCCTTCGCCAATTAATCACCAAATCCTTATTTGGTCCATACAACCGAAGGTCACAGAAGATTTATTGACATGTGTCTTCTCAGCATTGTAAGTAATAAGAAAAAAAAAGTATAATGTTCGAAAAAATAACAGGAAAGTATCACTCAAAGGAAAACAGAGTGCACTAATTTAAGGTAGAGAGTTCACTACTGAAAGATCTGTCAACTGCCTATGGTCACGGCTAACTTCTTGTACACACTAGTTTTAAGTTTGATACTTCTAACTACAGCAAGCAGTTTCCCAGGTATTTTTAGAACCAAAAGTGCACAAGAACCTATCTTTAGAAAGTGTCCAGATTTAAGAGAGTCTGGACAGTGCAAAAGAATATGAATATTCAGTCTTGTCCTATGGTGGCCTGGTCGTACAATGTCAGTTTCTTCTTCCAAAACAAACAAAACTGTGCAGAAATCACATATTAAAAATCACTATGCAGGAGTACTTGCTGAATAAAAAATGCAGCTGAATACAAGAGGATACCAGTGTGTACGCTTTCATGTACACTTGCAGCTACAGGCAAGATTTATTCAAACCACATTCCGTGTACTACCATTCTATAGAAGGGTAAATAAATAACTTAAATCAATTCGATCTAGACTACGACATCATTAAGCAGAAGAACTTTTCCCTCACGTATATGGTCTTATACTTAACTGTTGAATGGGAAACACTGAAGACGGATCTCGCTGGGGCTGTGGACTCGTGGTGCCTCAATGTCATGGATCCGCCGGATCCTGCCTTCTTCCTCCACGGGCGTCAAGTACTTCCGGCATGGCCGCAACACCATGGAACCTGCACGGGGAGGAACAGATGCTCATGGCTACTGGATCTGCCAGATTCGAAATCCTCCCCCATGACAGGCAGAGGGAAGAAGATGGGGAAACCGTGAGAGAGGATAGAGAGAGAGGAACATGGGGGCTTGCCTCACCTCATCCCAAGGACGCGCAGCAGCAGCGTCCTCGCCTGTGCTGCGCCCGGTGCCTGACCGCTTAGCTTCCTGGCCCCCAGTTGGCGGCGCCCTGACGCAGATCCGCGGCGCCCGACGCAGATCCCCTCGGCTCCGGCGCAGATCCACTCAGCCCCGGTGCAGATCGGCTCGGCCCCATGGCACCGGCGCAGCGCCCTGCCGCCCCGTCGTCGGAGTCTCGCGGCACCAGCGGTGGCTAGGGCGCGGCGATGAATGTCTGTGGTGCCGTGAGGAGCAGCCGAGTAGGAGTGGGGATGGGGAGCCCTCATGGCTGCGACGCGGTGAGGGGAGGCGCTGTGGCCGCCGGGATGCTTGAAGCGGCGAGGGGCAGGAGAGGGTTGGGGGCGCCGAAGGCTGTAGCTCGGTGGGAGATGAAAAGATTGGGGAAAGTGAAGTCACGGGTGCGTGCGGAAATAATTCACCCCTCCCGCGCCGCTTGTTTCTCTGTTGTCTGGGACCCAGCTGCCCCTGACGGTGCCCACCGACGCGAGAAATTTTCGCGGACGGGTTTTCAGTGCACGCCAGGGATGCTCACGTGTCCCTGGCGGAAGGTGCGCAGCCGAGGGGAAAGGTTTGAACCGTCAGGACAGAAGTGAGCTGGGGTAGAGGACGTCGACCAGTTTCATCATAATCAGTGGCGTCACTTTTTTTAGTCGATGCGGTGTGTAATTTTGATGCAAATCAAAATAACGGAAATCTCTTACAATTAAGGGAAAGTGTTCGGCAATGGCCCATGAATTAATTTCTGATGTGCTAGCCACGTAGTACAACAAGTTCGGATATATTCTGGATCATTTCAAATTAAATCATATGCCGCTACTACATAAAAACTATTCGGTCACCGCAAATTAACATTTTACTACAAGGAATATAGAATCTTTAACTAAATATTTGGTGTAACAGGATGTGTCGTATTGTTACGACGTTTCGATCAAGAGCGGAAAAAAAGATTAAACACTCCATTAGCAGTACTCCTATACTCCGTAGTAGTACTGGTAAGCTACTGTGTAGTTGCCAGTACACTCTCTCTGTCTGTAAAAAATGCGTTTTTTTGGCACATTGCTCTGTTTTATTATTTTAAATTGAACTAATTATAGATAAAAAAATTTCAATATTTATGATATTATAAAAAATTATTAGATTAGTTATAAAATATATTTTTATAATAAATTAATTTAGAGATATAAATGTGAATAGTATTATTTACTAAAATCTTAATTAAACATGAACTATTCTCCCCGTCCACAAATAAACGCACCTCTCTCTTCTCAAGGAGTTAATTTTTTTTTAAGTTTGATTAGAAATATATCAAATAATATCAATATTTATATATACAAATAAATATATTACAAAAGTATATTTCATGCTCAACTTAAGAATACATATTATATATGATAAATATTAGTATATTTTTATATATATTTGGTTAAATTTAAAAAAATGACTTCTCGTGAAGCGAGAAATGGAATTATTTGTGGACGGAGGGAGTATTTTAACTGGCACGACACGTACTAGTACTGCGATAGTACACACTTTGTATTTTTTTCCCTTGATGAGCTGACTCGATGCCAAACCTGCCAAATCCCAAAACGTGTACTACAGCAAGGTGCACTGCGTTGTTGTTACACGCACGCAGGAATCTGGAAGGGTCTCGTCACCATGGATGTCAAGGGCCATCATTTCTCCGTCGATTTGCAAAAAGTGACTGATCGAGTTTGGCCTGTTTGGAGCTGCGCCTGGATGCATGCAGAGAGACCACCAATGCTTCTTGCGATGGTGACCGTAGAGTGGAGCTGCGCCTTGATGCATCCAAGAGTGGCAGCTTTGGCCTTGCCACTGAGGTTGGCATCCATGATCAGTGGCCACGCAGAAGCCCCATGGCGGTGGCGATGCCGATGCCGATACACAGTCTGTGAGTCCAACAACAAAATGCCTTTGAAATATTGCAGTATGGAATATGGATTACGAAATTGAATGGAGAAGCTGCTGCACTGTTTAGCACGACCCTAGCACGAACTCGGTCTGCAAATGTTTCCTTCTCACAGCTGGACCCACCCGTCAAATTCCGTCGTCTGTAAATTGACTGTAGAGAGAGATCACAGGTGCGAAAAGATTTCTATACGACGCGTGACACTCTCGTTCACAAATCATGATTTGTTAACCCATTTCGTTTTCATTGGCCTAAAAAAATTGCGCTGCAGCATCTCAGAAGACGATCAAAGCCTGCATGTCCACTCATTTCATCTTCTCCGACTCCGATCAGAGGAGGCGGATCCAGGATTTTATGTCACTGATGTCACTTATACTTGTAAGCTACCATCGCTATATATAGCACTGTATTTTCGACGTAACTAAAATAATAAACTAACTTGAAAAGTCAAAAATAAATTACGTCCAACTTGAAAAGTAAAAAAATGAGTTAATCTAAAACAATAATATAGGTTAGCTATACGATGCTAACATGGAATTATGAAGTAAATGAAAATAATACGCATCAAAATTTATAAATATTTACATTTAACAACACTGAATTTAGCAAGTTTAGTATATCAAAGGACGACCAGTAACATTGATGATTGATGGATCACCATCTCTCCGTGAAGTCCCGTCGCCACTAGCTGTTGGTGATAATTTTCTTTTCAAGTTTTCATCAGATTCATACTTCCTTTACATGTACAATTAAAGAACACTAATTTTCCTAACCGCACCACCTCCCAATGGTCTTTAGGAAGTCTGGACAAATATCAGAGTAGGCCTCGATAGCTCAAGATCTAAATCTTCAAACATAAAATGGAACTGTAAAATTGGATTGGGAACAACGGAATGGAGAATTGGAGATATAAAGTTACTCATCAGTTACAGAAGCCTTATGGCCTTGATGGGGCTGGGCGCCTGGGCCACCTCTGCTAGTCTGCTACCACGGATACCGTGATGTGCATCTTTCCGTAATTCCAACTGATATAAATCAGTTTTGGATTTGAACGTGGGCTGATTTTAGGAGAGCAATGATGTCAACGCTCACACCTGGCTGCTGTCATCCACTATAAAATAGAGAAGGGTACCTGGATCTGGCCAAAGGGCATTGCTGTCACGTGACAGCAGTGCTTATATACTGGATCCGCCCCTCAGCATGCGCTGGGAGAGGTGGAGCCCTGGCGGGCTGGCGCCTGCACTGCTGGGTGCCGGCGATGCTGCTGAGCTGAGAGACATGTGGGTGGAGCAGCGCGCGGCCTGCACTCGATCGAGACGAGACGGAGAAGCAGAAGCACTAGCGTCCAGAACGGCAAGCATCCCACTACAAGAAACTACCCCCTCTAGATACGCTTTATTTGTAGAATAGACACGTTTTATTTCATCTCTAAGTGTTTATAGGCACGGTACACTAAAGCGTGTCTGGAACGTCTCCATATGCACCGTGTCAAAAACTGTAGATACGTTTTGGTTAGCGTGTGTAGAATACATAAGACGTTTTTTAGAGACAGTGAATTGCGTGTCTACACTTGTAAATACGTTTTGCATACCGTCTCAACCAACTTAGATACGTTTCATACTATCCTTTTCCTTTTTTATTTTTTTTATTCCTGATAAATAGTTAGTCCGTGACGTCACTCAAACATTGTCTCAATATTTATTTGTGTATAACGCATAATAATAATATTTCAGTTTATAAATAGCAAAACACCTGACATGCCAGGAAACCTTGAACGAACTTAGAGCAAAAGAGTCAACAATCAATACATATATGAAAATTTTACATATTCTGCCTCTAATTTGTTTACATCTGGAAGCTATTTAAAAAGATTCATGCAAATACTTCATGTTTTGCTTCTCCGTGCATCTTTTGCTTCATCCATCAGTTCTTGACCAATTTTGATTCTCCGCTGATTAAAAAAATGGGTCAGATATAATATTTTTTTAAACAAATGTGGCACAGAAAATTTGTATGATGAAATTAGACTAATACAACAAATGTGTGTAGCAAATTCTATCAAAGTATTATTTGATAGTAGTCACTACACCTCTTTTTCTTGCCAGCAAAATCATTATATCTTACATAATTACATTGAAGCCTTATCATCAATTATTCAACAGGAAACTAAGAACGAGATAAACTTCAATTCTTATTAGGCAATGCAAGATACTAGAAAAAATTAAATTCTTAATTGTGAGTTCATATGGGATCTGTGGCCTCATTTGATCACCTAATAAAAAAGGGATCAGTGGTCCTAAATATGTTCATAAACAAGATGAACATCATTACAGTATTTAATCTTATGTTTCAGAGGAGCTAATATTTAACCAGAGCCTCACAGAGCAGCTCTTCAGATAACTGAAATATGCTCAGATCACACTATGAATAACAAAATGCTCAGAATCTCACCTAGATTCCCAGAGAATTTGTCCGTCAATGTACTCTGCGTTAGCAAGCTGAAACTAGTAGAGAAGGTACTAATCACTTTTTTTGGCATATTCTTCAACATCGCACGAATCATGAGCTTCCAAAACAATAAAAGACAAAGAGACGATGGGTCTAATAATGCTAGCCAAAGTGCCAAAGACCAAAGGTAGTACCTGAACGTAAATGTATGAGACAACACAAACAAGATACCCTGGAAAATGAAATACAGTCTGCACCAAGCAAGAGTCCATCCATTAGTAGTGTAACAAAAGGTCAAGCATTATTATGGCTGGAGAATAGGAGTATATATATAGACTGTTATTTGTTCCTTCGACTTCTTTGTTTCCATTCAGAGAAAAAAGAGAAACACAAGGGAGGTTCCATTAGTTTTCAGATAGCAACAATAACACTTATTCACTTAATATCAAGTTTTCAGCTAGCACTTGAATGCAGCATCAATTTCACTTAATCAAAGGACAATAGGCTCCAAATCTGAGAAAATTTTACTGTTTATGCAGAACAATTTGGTTGCTCATACAAATTTGATACACCATGTTCCCTAAAATACAGGTCCCTTTTGTTGCCTCCCTGAAACACTGAATAGCAAGTAATTTTTTCAGTAAGGAAAGAAGACTACACACCAATACAGAGAAAGGACATGCGTCAGTTTTCAAGACTACAGGCCAATACTAATAAATTGAATGGTAATCAAGTTCTCAGGGTTACGAATGTAGTTTGGTCAGTTTGTTATCAGTGACTTGTGACTGGACTAAGCATTTGATCATGCGACATCGATCAGGACTTCAGGAGAAAAAAAAAAAGAAAAGCTAAAGCAACAACTAGTACTGTAACAGTCGGATAAACTCAGCCATGATTTATTAAACAGAGCAAGGTAGATGTGGTACTTAGCTTGTTTAGGCCCGCTTGTTCAATTCGGCACCACTGGTGACATCCTAGCTGCCCGTACGCTCCAGCTGAACCTGACAAAGCGAACTGTGAACAGGAATGGAGACCAACTTCTCGACGACTCGAACCTTAGGCAGTGGGTCCACCTTCGCTGAGTCCAGCGCGGCGCCCGCGGCGGCCGGAAAGAACTCGTCGACGCCGTGTGGGACGAAGCAGGGTGCTGGTACCTAGGGTTTGTATTAGGCCACAGGTGCTTTACATTTCCATGGAGAAGCTAGAGACTGAGAGTCGAGGAAGGCAACAAGGTGTACCTGGCAACAGCGTGCAGGAGAGCCGGAGAGGTGGGCCGGAGTTGCGGTGCAGGTGGCAGCGCCGACGGGCGGCGGCGCAATTTGGGGAGGGAGAGATGGAGTGGGATGGGACTTAGATTTGGGGGCGGTTGGAGAAGACAGAAGGTTAAAGAGATAAAGCCCGATGCAGTTGGAGGCTGAGTATTTACGGAGGACCAGACACGTTTTTCATAACGTATTAAACATCGTATCTACATCCTATAGCGTGCTTAGCACCAACACGCTTTTTACAGCGTAACAATGAAAACGTATCTACACCGGGGTCTTTCAACGCTTTGGGTACGTGTGCGCCAGCATCCTAGTATATGCAATGCCGACAGCCGTTGAGCTCTGGTACTCAACAGAAGCTTGAGCGAACAAGACTGCGCGTAATTGTGAACCCACTAGTTTAAAAGAAAAAATAATTAAACAAAATGCTTCATGACCTGGGAAAAAATAGAGAAAATTGGTAAAAATTACTTAATCTATGTGGTTCTATAGCTAGAGTTGCCCTTATTTTAGATAAATTTTGAATGCTACAAGTATATTTATTATGGGACTAAGGGAGTTTACGAGGGTTCTCTTCATGATCTTGGTGGTTCCTCTTTTTGTGATTTGTGCCCGGCACTTCAATTAGGTGTTCCATATTTCGGGAAAGAGTTGGGGAGTCTGTACTCCTCCCTTCGGTCTATGGTACAACAACACGGTTCCTCTCATGTGTTTTCCTGGTGGTAACGGTGGATTAGCATCAAGCTTCTTGTGAGGTGTTGCTCCGGACAGGGGTCTGCATAAGTGTTTTTATCCTGTCTCGTGTGATAGGCTTCTTTTGCGGCTTGTGTAGCCTATTATGGCATTTTATGCTTATGCGTCTTTGATGATGGTTGTGGAGGCTATCCATTTCTCTTTGCGGTTGCTTGCAATGCTGGTCATGAAAAAGATGTCACTATAGTCTAATTAATGATGCTAGTTTCTTGTTTTTATGATATGGCCTTTATAAAAACCTTGGCTACTAAAAAATATTTTTTTTCATTTACTTAACATGATTGTACAAAGTTCTCCCGTTGGTGACAATTGACAACCGTACATCAGCAAGTTCTCCCGTTGGTGACAATTGACAACCAACATGATTTGTAAATGGCCATATGAAATTAATTTTTCTTCAGCCAGCAAAGATACTTGTCGTTGCTTTTATGTTTAACCAGCGTTAGATATATCGCGATAATAGATTAAAGAGGATACTAGCTTCAAAAGAATACATCTTTTGTCTTCTAGCAGTATGAAGGCTATCTATCACTTGGCCCCCCGTGTTTGGCCTGTTTTCACGTGATGCAAAGCTGGGGCTGTTGGAATTTGGCGCATCTTCCATTGGGCTCTGGCATCAGCAGTGAGTGGCGCAGGGCGATCAATAGGGCATGCATGTGAGCTAGTAGCATCCAATGAGATTCCGAGGTGAGTGGCGCAGGGGCTGCTGCACCTCGCATGCATGCAGCCGGGGCACAGGCCAGGCAAGGCGCGTACGTGCATACTCAGAACAGAGAGAGAACCGACAGCAGTGGCTTGCCTTCTTCTGTGCTCTCACCTCTCTCTTTTTTTATCTGCCGTCGAAGAGAACCAGCAGCAGCAGCGAGCCACTCCCTTGCTCATCTTGGTGCGCCGTTAAAAGCTGATCCCAGCGTGCTCGCTCTCCTCACATATGCATCGTCCCATACCACGCTGAGGCCTTCAATCCACCTGATCTCTACCTGTTACACATCCCCAGTCCTTCAATCCCCAGCACATCCTCCTCCTTTCCTTTGCCACCAGATCCCTGATTCCATCCCCACCCGAGGCCGATCGCGAGTTCAAACTAGTAGTAGATAACCAACATCTTCATCCATTTCATGGTCTAACCTTCTCTGAAGTGGCTGTTGTTGGAAACAGGCATTCCTGCCTTCTCACTATTTCAGTCACTGGCCGGGGTGCAGGTCCGTCTTCCGTCTACTCGATTTCACTTAAAAAAACGAAAACTTGATTTATTAATTTATTCCCTTTGCATAGAAAATATTTATCTGTCTCATTTCATTTCTCTGCTCTACAATGAGCTTGCCCTGTAGGTCGGAGATTTGGACACCGTAGGTGCATTGGCTGATTGCCATTAAGGTGCTTGCACTCATAGAAGCTTAAAGCCAAAGCAAAATCGAGATGAGGAGAATGAAAAATAAGAAGCCTCCCGACAAACAACTACGGCCACTATACAGCCGTGTGGTATGCTGTTCTCTACCTTTTCTTTCTTGGATATGGTGTGTCTGGTTATTAATAAATTTATTATTTGGGTCTACTATTTGTTAGTGCTTGTGCTGGAGACTTATCGGCGCTATATACTCCAAGTAACATAATAGAAAATGTTAAACATATCAAAATATTGATTGACCATATTTAGCCATTCTTTTGTACTGTGGGTATTAATTAAATGTTAATCTTTCAACGGCAACCAAATCATGCAGGAGGAATAATAACTTAGCAAACATTCAACTCATAAGCATGCATACGGTTCAGCTTTTGTGCTTTTATGTGCATGCTTGGCGTTGTACAAGTAGTCAAGTCCACCATAGAAAACATTATTACAAAACTAAACCATCTGAATTTGTAAGAATGCCAAATTTAATATGACCACTAGGTAAATGCCCGTGCGTTGCAACGGGAACACATAACACCACGATAACATACATATGCGAGCCTATTATATTGTTCCTAAAATAGATACGACAATGGATGCCATAAGAAGCAGAGCAGAGCGTGGTTCACGGTGCTCTGCTGGCTTCGGTGGGGAAGTTGCTGACCGCGTCAATCGTGCCTCGGTGGCTAGGTGCACAGCCTAGGACGGCGTTGCGCTGGCCACTGGTAGCATTCACGGCGTGTGTGAACACACGCGGTGGCATCAGGTTTCGTCCAAGTGGAGAAGAAGGCAAGGAATGGGAAATGAAAAAGAGGGACGAGGCGAGCGTGGCACACAGGGTCGGGCGCGGGGTAGCCCAGGTATTAGGCAAAGCGGCATCTTCTATCGTTGTCAAGGTCCGAAAGAGAAGAAAAGAGAGTTGTCGAGGTGGTTCAAACCTTGATCCCGGGTTACTTGTTGTCAGGTGGTCGTAGTTGTTGGCATGAAGGAGCGGGCCTTGCGATGGTCGTTGAGCGTGAATCCCTAGTGCTCCATCGGAGGGCCTTGTGATGGCGGCGGCGCGCCGTAGCCAGTGTGAAGGGGCGGTGGCCTGTGCGGCGCGGGGTGAGGATGATTGCACGGACGCGAGAACCTACTCTACACAGCCTATGTGCAACGAGCGAATTGCGACAAGGAGGAAGAGGAGGCGTGAGCATGGGCGACCGCCCGGTGGACCGGTTGAGGCGCGAGGCAATGGGAGGACTGGGGGTGTTTGAATGGGGTAGGCAAATCTTTTGTCCTGTCCCATCAATTTTTTTGGCAAATACATGAAGTATTAAATATAGATTAAAAAATAATTAATTACACAAATTGTGATAATTTTACGAGATGAATTTTTTAAACCTAATTAGTCTATGATTTGCAATATGGTGTTACAGTAAATATGTACTAATCACAGATTAATTAGTATCAAAAAAAATTTATCTTTTGGTTTTCTGACAAGTTCTATAATTTATTTTTTTCTTAGTATCCGAAAACCTTTTCGGGTACTTCTCATAGTATCCCATATGAGACAGACAAAACTTTTACATATGCGCCGGTATCTCGCGAGGTCAGTACACGTTTTTGACTCTTTTTTCTCCGGCTTGGGCAGCTTTTGCTGCAGGCAAGCAGAGCAGCAAGCAGTATGCAGGCACGGTTGGCATGCAGGCAGTGGGCAAGTACAGCACAGGCATGCTTTGCTCTCTTTGCATGCACGCAAGGATGATCATTCATCCTCTCACCTGGTCCTGACTGACAATGACAAGTGCTTAAACGAGTAGTATACTGCTTTTCATCTCCCAAACTCACGAGGCAAGACGTCCGGGCCAACTGCTTTTGCCGCTGCTGCCCCTGGCCAACTGGTGCTGGCGCTGCCGTATCCAGGTCCACGAGCGGGGGCTCGTGCGTGCGCCTTGGGGAGTGAGCACAAGGACGTCCGGCAGAGGAAGTCGGAGTGAGTGAGCTATCGCACGCTTGTGAACGATTGTGCTCCAAATATTTTAGTGGTAGAGATTGGAGCCTCGAACAATAATAGATACATGAGTTCTTGCCAAATTCTACCAGTTTGTTTCCTTCTTTCAACATATATAATGACATATATTGCATACTAATAATGATAATTAAAATATGGATATAGTGGTATTAATTATAGCTTTTTGTCATATATCTAACTATTTCTATGCTTTTATATCACAGGGCCTTATTTGATTGGATGGTATAGGAAAATGAGTGACTTCTTGGGTTTACGGCTATCCGCGGCATCAATATACTAGATTATCGGGGAATAGCATGAAACCTAAAGGTGAGATAAACTTCATCATGTGTTTCATGGAGATATTTAGTTAGGATATATGTGTAGTTGATTTTTATATCACCATTGTAGGGTCATATTGAGGACATTGTTAAAGATTTAAATAAAAATTGATAGAAGAAAATGCTTTGGAAAAATAAATTGCAATATCGACATATCTTATGTTGCATCTATCCTCAGAGTTGGAAAGAAGAAGAAGGTAATATGAATTATATGCCTCTCAATATAAATTTTCATATAGTATTTCCTTGTCAACATTATATTCTTAATCATTGTCAATTTTAGGATCATGCCCTTTCATATATTACTTTTGAATATTCTTCCATGAAACAATGTCATATTACTCTCATGGGCAACAATCAAATTAAGGTTATAATTTTCATTATTCTATTCTACATGATTATTTAGTGTGGTAACTTATTTTTTTGTGATAACTGATGATCACACATTTTACAGTTCAGCTTTCCTAGTCGATCACATATAGATTATAAGAAAATAAGAGATGTCAAAAATAATATCAACCAGGCAATTGAGGACCTTAAAACAGGTATCTCATCCTACCACCCTCCTCCTGGGCTCATTTTCCTACTCAATACAATTCACTTTTGTTTTATTTTCTACTTTCTAGATGCGCAGGTGGACTAAGCTGTGGTTGGACGAAAGGTGTACAATATGTATTTTTTAGAGCAGATAATGGTGTAATTTTGTCAGTTGTCATTCACTGGATGGATACATGTAGAATCATATATTAGTTATGATCGTCCAAAAATAAAGTTAAGATCATATTGTATCAAGTAAAAGTAGAATAATCAAATTTATAGGTAAAGGTAGTTTATAATTGTTAAATATTTTTGATGAGCCAAGTTCTGTTTTGAAAGGCGCGTCACTTTGGTCTTGATAAAGGAATCTTGAGCTGGATTACAGATTTTGGGCGGTTCTCTACTGTGACTGTGCCAACTTGGTTGAATTGTGTGCTGAGGTCGGCATGCGCCTGTGATGCCCGACTGGCCAAATGCATGTCAGGCTGAAGCCTGACGACTGACATGTTGGTCTATTGTACAGCCAACCAACATCTTCATCAAAGATGTCGGTATAACTTATAAAATTTGCTGATAAGTCAAAAATATTGAAGAATGGCTGATTTTCTCATGTGAGAAAAAAATATTGTTAGCTTATAAGTTCTAAACGGATTTTTAAATGAAGCGAACAGCTTATCCATTTTATGGTCTATTGTTCTCTGAGGTGGCTGTTGTTGGCAACAGGCATTCCTGCCTTCTCACCGTTTCAGTCACTCGCCGGGTAGCAAACGGAGGGGTGCAGTTTCATCTTCCCCTCTACTTGATTTCACATAAAAAACGAAAACTCAATTTATTAATTTATTCCCCTTGCATAGAAAAGTATTACGGATCAAAGTGACAGGATTTGGTCCTATTTAATTGAATTGTGACTTTTACAAAAGTTGTTGTGAGCTGTCACTCTTGGAAAAGCTACTGAAAAAGTAGCCATAGGAAAAGAAGCAGCCCGTTGAGTTGCACCACTATATGATTTTTGGAAAACTACTGTCAGTGGCCCTACATGTCATATGCGGCCCCACCTGTCAATCACAAAATTGTATATTTCTCAGGATTTTTATATGTGTGTCTTCTTCCTTCGCGGTTCGTGCATCCGTGAGGACGGCAACGCTTCGGTGGAAACCTTGCAACGCTCCAGTGGGGGCCTCGCTTGCACTCCTACTACTAGCTGAGAAAGGCCACTTCAACTTGCAGGGGACTGGTCGCCGGAGCAGGGACAGGGCCACACACGCCGCCCGTGTTTGTTGCGAGTGGGGAACAGAAAAGGATGGGGATGCACATATCTAGGATGGCTGCGGTGTTCGTCCCCAGGACGGAGCAGGTGCAACTTCTTCGTTTGCCACCAACAATGGAGGGCCTGGGCGCATGGGTCCTTCCAAATCCACAGCGAGTCCAAGTCAAACGCTGGCTAGCTAGCAGTGCGAGGACGAGCACCGAACCACCGAGGTCCGAGGGCCTGAAGCACAACGTACTGGGAGAAGATGCGCCACCAGTCAAGTGCCAGGACCACAGATGCGACGCCTGCGGGAAAAGGCGGCCAGGCAACCTGATTAGGATCCGCGGGCAGGCAACCTGATTAGGATCCGCGGGCACCGTAGGTCATCGGGCGGTTTCCTGAGGATGCGACGAGGCACCATACATGTCATCAGGACTTCGCCAATGGGGTGGCGGATGGACTCCGGAAGGTCTCGTCAAGGCTAGATCAGACCGGTGGCTGGACGAGTGGACTCTGGGAGGCGCCGTCGAAGCTAGAGACCAGTGATCGGCGGAGGAATCCTCAGGCGGCGGAAATCACGCGGACAGAAGGTGGAAGAAGGCTCGCATACACTAAGAAAAACAAATGAACCATTTTCTTTTGTAGCTAGTGGTAAATGGGTAAATATTTGGCTCAAAAGCAACTGAAAGCAACGGAGGACCTGCTTTTAGTTTTGTACTAGCGCACAGAGCTACTCTTGTGATTTAGGAAAATTTGATTGGTTTTTGGTTTTTATAAATGCAAAAGGAGGCTCAAAAGCCTAACCAAAGGGTTGCTAAAATTCCCTCAATTAATTGTTGGTGGAATTTTCTTTAGCTATGTAGCCTTTCTTTAAAATACTTATAATACTTTTATGTCGACAGATATGAAATTATATGAAAAATTTTAGACCTCCATAGAGTGCAACTCTATAAATCATGATTTGTTTTGCATGAAACTTTTTCTTGATGCCAAAGAAATCATACATTGTTAACGTCCATATTTGGTGATCTAAATTTTATATTAGTCACCTTGATAAAATTAAATGATGTCTTCAAAAGAAGTGCAAGCTACAAACTTGTTCATTAGCGAACGTTTTCGTATGACGTCCATCTCCATGTGATGTGATATGAGACGAATTGTAGACCGCTTGGGGTGGGCCACATAGGGACAAGTGCAAGTGCGCCACTGCAGTCACGAGCACCACAGGCGCGGCGCAACAGGCATCTCACCCTACCGGCGCGGCAGAGGACCGGGCGGGCAGCTATGCACAGACGACAGGATATGGTATCGGTAGGCAGCACTCTACACAGAGCTCTCGGCCGTGCTCAGGCGACAGCCAGCCAGCCGACTGATGGAGACCGAGAGAATTTACTTTCTCCTTCTTGATGATCCTTTCCTATATATAGTTGCCTTCTTCCTTGGTGACTCCACAGTTACCGTACTTATCAGATAATTATAACGTCATTTTATCTTGTTCGCCAAGGTGAAAGGTTTTAGCGTTCACAAGAAATGTCCCAACCCGCGTGGAGGATGCATGGAAGATCATCGTCCTGCCAGCCTGCCATGGTGCCGGGTCACGGTAGCCGGGGCGGCTGGCACCGGATGCGTCGTCGCGTGCCGCAGGGGTCTTCTGATTTTGGCGACGCAACGCTATCACCTTCCCCGCTAGCTGTTGCAACACAAATGCGCCAAAAGTTCAACAGCTAGCTTGACTCTCTTCTCTCTTATTTATTTTTGCAAAGCCAAATCCGAAAGTGTGGACAAAACCTTCACGGTCCAAGGACAAGTTGGTTAGGTTCAAAGAAAGGAAAAGTGTGGTCATATATAACTTATAGTATCCATAGCAGCCTGCACAATCCATCCTGTAGGGAGATTCCCATGCAATGCAGTGCATTGCAGCACGCCACTGCACCCTTGGACGGTGGGCAAAGCAAAGCTGCCCGCGCGCGAGCCTAGCCGCTCGTCTTCCGGCAACGGCAGCGGAAGAAGCAGCGGCGAGTGCCAGTGCATCAAGCCTGTTCTTCCCACCCCACACGGGAACGAAGTCGGCTGGCGGTGATGGTCTGGCGTCGGCTGCATGCGTCAACCACACTGGTCATGCAGAGGCAGCCCAGCGTCCATCAATTGCTGGAGTAGTACTAGATTGCTGGTCGTCCATTTACACATGTTTTGTCTTTTTTCACAAACACTAGTTATATAAAAATGCTTATGTATGGAACACTATTTTTTTTTTCTCGAATACGCAAAAAGACTTACGCATTCTTGCATTTAAGAAAGGGTTTTTAGTACATTGTTCAAACGTTGCACTTGGGGACTACATGTTGTACAAATTGCTCTCTCCCCTAAGCCCCGAAGTCTAGAAGCTATTACTCGCGAATTAACGACGGGTCGGTCGCCCCGCCTCGAGGTCGCTTAGGCGCGTGTGAGCCCCCGCGTCCCCTCCGCCGTGTCGGTTTGGGCGGACGGGGAAGAGCACCCCGATGGCCTCGGCGTGCGATGCGCAGAGCGAGCTTGTCAACGAAAAATGCTGTCGTATGCCTTCTTCGCCGCCCGTGTTGGCTTTGTCCGCCTTCCAAGAACCCCATGCGCGCTTCATGACGAGGTACTCCCCGCGCATGGAAACCGGGTTGCGCGGGCGATTTCTTCCCCGCGCCGCACCGCCCGTGGCGTTGCTCGAGATTGGCGGCAAAGAGAGGTGAGGCGCTTTTGCGTAGGATACGCCGCTGGAAGTTCCTCGGGCGAAGGCTGTGGAGGCCTTCTAACCCGCAAAAGTCGCCCCGCTGGAGGCCGCCCCTGTGGAGGCCCGGCTCTCTGCGCGGGGGAGCCCGCTTTGCTCCAAAGGGCGCATTGGCGGAACGGCTTCGAAGCTTAGCGCCCGCCGGGTTCCCGCCGGGGGAGATCGGACAAGGGCAGGTCGGCCGAGTCGACGATCCGATCGCGGGGTGCCGAGTGAGGTTGCCGACGGTGGTTCCGGGGCGGCTGCCGCCTCGCCTGAAGTCCCCGTGTTCTGCTCCCCATCAAGAACGACGAGGGCTTCGAGGCTCGGCCGCTGGCCGGACGCCGACGGCAACGACCGGGAGGGGGCGAACGTCGATGGCGCGGGTGCCTTCCATGAGGGCAGTCGAGGCGGCAGTCGGCTCCGGCCCTGGCACGCTTGGTGCCTTGGGTCGCTAGACCTACGCCCCAAGGATAGCACCCGGCCGGTGGCCCATCGATCCCCGGCCGGCGGGCGCCTCCCCGGTGTTCAAGCAAGACACTTTGTCGGTGCTAGAACTGGCGGTCCTAGCATCAACGAGTAAATTTATGGTGCGTGCTCTTAACTCCGAAAGGTGTGCAAGATGGACACAAGGGATTTATACTGGTTCGGGCAAGAGAAGGCCCTACGTCCAGTGGGGGATGGAAGACTTATATTATCCTACACCGAAGCGCTTATAGGTAGGGGTGTACAAGCGGACAAGAGAGGAAGCTGGTCCCAGGTCTCGTAGGTGATTGAGGCAAGTGCCAATATCGTGCTTGTGAGAGCTTGCCCGCTAAGGGCCCCCATCCTCTCCTTTTATAGCCGTAAGGGGAGGATAGGGTTTACAAAGAGTGCTCGTACACGTGATGAGGCTGTGAGCGCCTTCCTTCCCTGTTCCGAGGCTTCGGAGTGGATGTCGGCATTGTTGGGAATGACCTGGCACTGCTGGTCATGGGCGCAGCTATGAGGAGTCGCTTCCCTAGTCCTGGCGATGGAGAGGACGTCTGTCCCTGTGTAGGCTGGCGAGGTGGCGATGGACGACGTGTCCAAGCCCTGTAGCTCGCTGTAGCTTTGACTCGTCCCGAATCCGAGGCTCCGAGGGCCTCGGTCCTTGCTGCCGTACACAGAGTGGTTGGCACAGTTGAGGGCAGCCATCAGGGCGGTTGCTGCCTATATCGGGCTCAGAAAACCCAAGGAGACTATTGTTTGACCGGTGCTCCATCTGACCCTGCTTTTGTATGGAGGATAACGCCGGGTGACGGCCTTTGGCATGGTAGTCGGCGCCCCGAGGCCTCGGTGATTTAACCTATCACAGAAGGTAGGCAAAACAGTGCCCCATAGTGGTGGACATGGCCTCCATGGTAGGGGATGACAAAATCCTGAGCGTGGGCGTGACTAGTGATGGGACGGCCCCTTTACCCTGCCAGGATATGGCCTTGCTTTGACGGAGACTGCAGAAGGATAGGGGGTAGATACACGTCACGTCCGAGTCCTGGTTTGACCAGCAACTGCGGCGCGCCTCGTCCGAGGTCAGTCACTGGGACTTGGGCGAGACGGAAAGTGGGTGTTCGGCCGAGGCCTCAGCGGGAGGGTTCAGGCGAGGCGGAGTGTTAGCGTCTGTCCGAGGCCTCAGCGGGGAGGCTCGAACGAGGCGTAGAGTTAGTGTCTGCCCGAGGCCTCGGCGGGAGGCTCGGACGAGGCGGAGAGTTGGCGTCCGCCCGAGGCCTCAGCGGGGAGGCTCGGACGAGGCGGAGAGTAGTTTGTTGGGCCTCGGTGGGCCGTGCTTTGTCATTGCGCGGCCTGGTTTTGCGTTTGTTAGGCCCGGTTTACGTGATCTGTTTGGGAGGCCCTAATTTTGATACCCGACAGTAGCCCCCGAACCTTCGAAGGAGTGGGTGCACTTGTTCGGAGGTTGTGACTTTGAACCAGGCTTCTGCCGAGCACGTGTTTGCCACGTCTTATAAATGGGACTGGATGGAGTAATAAAGAAAGAATAGGAGAAAAATAACTATTACAAAATTGGACCATTTGGAGGCACAGGAGCCCCTAAGAACCCTCCCAACACAACAAGGCTGCGGGTGATAGTGAATCCACTAGTTCAACCCCTTTTATGGAGGCGGTTTAATGAAAAAAAATAAAATTTGGAAAATATTAGTCTCTCTATTTTTTTAAGAATTACACGTACAACACAGACGCTCAGAACACGCACGCACACTCATCCTCTAGAACACAGTACGCAAACCATACCCCTATGAACTTTGGAGGTGTGCCTTGCTGCTGTATGCAGAGAGGGCACCAATGCTCCTTCCTATGGCCATGCCGGTGCATCTCTCGACCGTCCATGGAGGAGTACATATGGACTAGAAATTGAATTGGGGAAGCTGCTGCACTGTTTGCATGCATGACCCAATCCACGACAAATTCAGCGGATGCAAAAAGAGCTGGAAAGAACCTGGTTCAAAGGTAAAAAGAAAGGAAAAGTGTGGTCACAACTCATGAACTGTTCATACTAGTAGTATCCATACTAGAAAAGAGCTGGTGCATTTTGTTTTGGTTATTAGGCTATCCGCACTCTTCGTCCTCCATCTTCATCCCTTAAAAGGAATATTCCATCCTGGTCATCTAAATTTCATACTCTATACTACTTTTTTCCGCATTCATCCATTCTCTATATACATACTCTACATTAATAGGACCCACACGTCATTCACTACTTCTTCTCCCCCAGCCCCTCTCTCTCCTTTCTCCTCCTCTCCTCTCTCCCCTCCCTCTTCTCTCTCCTCCCCCTTTTTTCTCCCACCCGCCCGGCAGCCAGGGGAGCTGGCCAAGGGAGCTCCCCATCGCCCCCCGCGCCTCTCCCTCTCTCTTCCTCGCATGGGTCACAGCCAGTACTGCGGCTCGGCCTAGAGCCCACGACGCTCCTGCCCGCGGCACGCTGCCGCGCCGGCGGAGCCCGCCGCCATACCGCGGCACGTCGGGTGCAGTTCGCGGGCGCCCGCTTCGTACGCGGGTCGCAGAGCCGCGGCGCCAGCGCCGACGGAGTTGCGGGTTTTCGCGCGACTCTCGCCTCCCCGCGCCGGGCGGTAGCGCGCGCGCGCTGGCGTCGCGAAGCGGCGCTGCTGCGCTGCTCGGGCGCTGGGCGAGATCGCTGGAAGCGTGCGGCGCCGGGCGGACTCGCAGACGGGCCGGTTGCAGAGAGCGCGCGGTATGCTGGGCGTAGCCGGGCGAGCGCTGGATTGCCGGTGAGCGCGGTGTGGAAGGCCGTGGGCGAGCGCTGGGCGACTGCTACGAAGGCTGATCGCCGCGAGCGCGGGCGCGCTGAGCACGCAATCGGGCCGCGGTAGCGCTGGCGACCGAAGGCCAAGCGCATGGCGCCTCACCTCGCCCTCCTCGGGCGCGGACGACTCGACGGCGGGCGCGCGAGCTCCAAGGGCGGCTCGCGCGGGGCTCGAGGGGCGGCTCGGCGTGGCTCCCCGCCCCTCGCTACCTCGGCGTGCGGGGCCGGCAAGGAGCGCGGCGGGCGCTGGCTGGCCGGGCCGCGAGCAGCGGCCGCGGTGGACCCTTCGGCTCCCTTCATTCCTCCCCCCCGCCGCGAAGCCCGGGCGGCGGTCGAAGTGTAGGCCCGCTCCGGCGAAGCGTGTGGCCCGCGCTTTCTCCCGCGGCGCGCGCCTTCACGCCCGCGTTCCGGGCGGCCAGCGGCACCTCCCACGGACGCGACGAACGACAAACGGGGACGAGCTGTAGGCCTCGGGCGTGACAAGCGAAGAAGATTGGCGCGGGCCCGCGCCGCGCCACGCGCCGCGTAGAGCGACGACGCTTACGACGCCACCTTTGGCGTGCGGACCGTGAGATTCCGGATGACATGGCAGTTTACCGTCTACCGCTGCAGCGATTCCTAGCCGGGAAAACGTTTACCGTTTCCATATCCCGGACCCAGTGCGGTCAGCCTTACAGAGGCCATGCTCTTGATTTCTAAGAAAAATAAAGAAAATGTTAATAGTACTGTGGCAGTACGCATGCACAATCAATCCTGTAGAGAGATTCCCATGCAATGCAGTGCAGTGCATTGCAGCAGCGCCACTACACAGGCTTGGACGGTGGCAAAGCAAAGCTGCTCCGCTCGATGGCCGGCACCGGCAGCAGCAGCGAGCAGCAATCGCATGGCATCGACAGTAATGCATTGGTGGGCTGGTGAGCGCCTCCCTCCCTCCCTCCTCGGGCGCGACGGTGGCCTCGGCGCTGGCCCTCGACGCGGGGGCGCGGGCGCGGGCGGGCGTGAGGCGGCGCCACGGCGGCTGGCGAGCGCCCCCTCCCGGCCCTCCTTCTCCCCCGTCCCTCCTCCCCGGACCTCCCTCCCTCCACTCCGGCGCCGGGCCTCCCTTCGTCCCCCGGTGGCGTCGGCGTCGGCGAGCAGGCCCGGCGGCTCCGGCGCGCCTCCCCTCCGTCCCCCCCCAGGCGTCGGTATACGCTGCGGGCGAGCAGGAGCGCGGCTGCGCCGGGTAGCGGCTTCGGCGCGCCGCAGCCTACGCCGGGCCGAGCCCGGGCGGCGGCGCGCCCTCCCCGGCTCCCTCCCTCTCCAGCCAGCGGGACCCACGCCACGCAGGCACGTCCCGGACGGACGCTACCGCGCCAGATTTCCCGGCCGGCGTGTCCGATTCCGGATGCCACATCGGCGTGGCGGACGCCGCTGCAGCGCCTCCTGTCCGGAAAACGCGTCCCGGGTCGTTTTCCCGGACCCCAGTGCGGATAGTCTGAGCACGTATCAGCGGTGGCGCAGGCAGCAGTCATCAATACGGCTCAGCTGGCAGTACCCATGTTGGTAGGAATCTCCTCTCTCTGCTTTGCATCCAGATCCATTCTATCCCCACGCGAGGCCTTCAACCGAGTTTAATCCAGATAGATAACCAACGTCTTCATCCATTTTTATTTACGATCTCGAGTGGCTGTAGTTGGTAGTCACTAGTCCATCAATCCGTGCTCTCGTATGAGTTAGAATTTTAAAACATATGCTATACTATATTATATTTGATTAAAAATTACTTATTATTTAATAATCATAAACTTATTTTTTATTTTTTTTTTGAAAAGGACTGACTTATTATACATTTGTATTCATATTCATATTTTTTTTTGCTTTACATGGAACCTCTGTATATATTAATATTTGATTAGTTTAAAAACTTAACATTAAGTATGGCGGCCCTAAAGTTAAACCTCTTGTGCCTATTTTATCTTTATTAACTCTGATTTTGCACTATTTTAAAATTAGGATTTTATTTCATAGAGTACATTCTTAAATAATATAATAGCATATACAGTCATTTGAAACTTGCACCATATCACCTAAGTGATAGAGTTTGAGATCATCTCAGGTGGGGTAGCAATGCTATGATCAAGAATTTAAATCTTAAGCCTTATAATGATTGAATTACTCTAGGGTAATGTTAAAGGACCAAAAAACATAGCCACCAGTAGTCCACCGGTAGTCTCTCATTATAATTCTCTAGATCTAGATGATTGAGCATGCAAAACGGCCGTCGGCATCGCATAGGATCCTGCTCGCACATACCGGCACCCAAGCATTGAGACGCTCGCCGTTGCAAGCCACAGTACTCCTACTGGACGCTAGTGCTTCTCGGTATCGTCGCGATCGAGTGCTGCCCCACCCACATGTCTCAGCTCAGCAGCATCGCTAGGAGCCTAGCACCCGGCAGTGCTGGCGCCAGCCCCCGGCCAGTGCTCCCATCCACAAGTTCTCATCGGAGAAGAGGAAATGAGTGGACACGCAGGCTTTGATCGTGTGGCAAGGCATGATTTTTCGGGCCAATGAAAACGAAAGTGGGTTGACAAGGCATGATTTGTGAACAAGAGTACTGAAGCCTAAAGTTAGCGGATAGAATTCACAAATAAATAGAAAAAAGAGCGTTCCATAAGCAATTAGAAAGACACGCACCTTAGGAACCTGTGATGATTATTTGAAAATTTAGAGAACAGGTTTAGTAACATGTGGTGATTGTCTTAAAAGTTCAAGGACCTATGACGATCACGTTGAAAATTCAAGACTACAATGGTACCATCGGCTAAGTTAAGTGACCTGCAGTGACTACCGTCTATCAAGTTTAGAGACTTACAGATACTATTTTTAAAGTTTAAAAACCTGAATGATACTTTTGACCTAGTTCAAGAACGAATGATGAACTTTGCTCTTTGTTAACGAGAGTGTACTGAAGCCTAAAGTTAGGGGAAAGAATTCATAAGAGAGTAACGAATAGCGTTCCATAAGCATTCTTATCTAGTGTTTGAAAAAAAAACATATCTAAGTGGACGACCAGCAATTAGTGCAAGAAGACAAAAACAAAAACAAAAACAAAAACGAAAGCAAGTTTGAGCAGACGGATGCACCATAATAAAAAAAAAGTTGGGAGTCAGACTGCATCTTTTCTTTTCTAACAAAAAATAGTGTGAGTGAGCGGGGACAATGGCTGCCTTGCCATCCATGGATGACCGATGGATGGGCCGAGCAGAGCGCCATGCAGCCCTCGCCAAATCTGTAAGCACCCTTGGCCGCCGGCGGATCGCCGTCGACGTGAGTATACTCGAGGTTCAGAACAGCGAGGGAGCCGGCGAGGCAAACCCCTCTGCTTGGCAATTCTATTACGTAATGAGGTTCGATGATCCCCAAACGATACAGTGCAAGCACTTATGTGCTGATACAATTCTGACCCTCTGGTCCCACATGTAAGTTACATAAATGTAAACGTCTTTTCTGAAATACGCTAGCCTGCTCACTAGGCGTCTTCCTCCCGTCACTCCCCATCGGGTGTGACAGCTCCTCCCGCCTGAGTACCAGCTTGTCCCCAAGCCGGAGCTTCGGGAAACGCCGCTTAACAACATTGTAATCTTCCCACGTCGCGCCGATCCGGAGGGAGGCCTCTCCAAGTGAGCTTGACTTGAGGTACCGCGGTGTTACCCTTCTTGACCAGGCGCCTTGTCGATGATGGCTTGAGGAACTGTGAGCGGCCGCATCCGCATCGATGAAGCGGCGGACTATCATAGACTGGTGTGTGATCTACAACAAAAGGTTTGAGTTGAGATATATGAAAGACATCATGTATCATGGAGTTGGCCGGTAGCTGCAATCTGTATGACACTTTGCTCCCACACGTTCGGTGATTGTGTATGGGCCGAAATACTTGTAGGAGAGCTTTGGATACGGTCTACTAGCCACACTTTGGATTTGGGTATAAGGTTGCGGCTTCAAGAGGACCTTGTCACCCACTGCAAACTCACATTCGGTGCGCTTCTTGTCGAGCCATAAGCTTCATTACGTTACGTGCACGAGCCGATGTTGTTTCAAGGACTCCGGATGAAGAGTTCTCGTGCTCAATGACCTCGGCAAATCGAAACAGAGTCTCTTCAGTGATTGTTGGGACTGCCCCTATGTTGGGCTCATAACCATAAAGAGCTTTGAATGGGGAGCACCTATGGCCGAAAGAAAGAGAAGAATTATACCATAGTTCACCCAAAGATATCCATGATTTCCGTGTTTTGGGAGAGTCTTGAACTGCACACCTCAAAGAACTGCACACCTCAAATACATCTCCAAACATTGGTTTACTCTTTCCGATTGACCATCGGTCTCCGTGGGTGGTAGGCGAGATTGAAATGGAGGTTCACCTTATAAAGGCTGAAAAGGTGTTTCCGTAAGGATCGACAAATATAGTGTCTCTATCGAAACAATAGAAGCCGGCAATCCATGCGGTTTCACCACATTGTCCATGAAGATTTGAGCAATTGTGCTGGCAGTATATGGATGTTTCACTGGTAGGAAGTGAGCATATTTGGTCAGTCTGTCCACTACTACCAAAATGACATTGCACCCTTTAGATCTTGGCAATCCCTCAATAAAGTCCATGGTCAGGTCCTGCCATACTCCTTGAGGTATGTGTTGACATTTCTAACGCCGCTACTAGAAATAGAGGTAAATCCCTATCCCCAGCAACGGCGCCAAAAAATGCTTGTTGGTATTTCTTATGCACAACTAAAATATAAAAGGATTCATGTTTACGTAAAAAACCATTGTAGCATTTTACCGGGAGTATTCCGTATCGTTATTTATATTTTACCACCGGGAAACAATGGAATAAGACATTGATAGTTCACCATCATGTATCTACTAACTTAATACACCAACTAGACTAAAGTAGGGGGTAAATGATAGATGATAGAAATTATGTATATATGACACACACATAAGGAGAATTCTATGATAAGTAAATAGATAGCTAAAGTGAGAGGACAACGGAGAGTTCAAGGTTCCTAAATACTTCTCTATTACCAAGGTTTTATAATAACTAATTTATGATAGATAAAGCAATCACACAATAACACTTTGGAGCAACAGTACCTATCCAACTCTCAAATAAGACTGTGAAGAAGGTAGCTGGGTAAGGCTGCCAAAAGCTCTACGAAACACCAACTCCGACGTGGTGGAATACGAAGACCAACAAAGCTGTCACCTCTGATGGCTACCACAACTAACCGTAAGAATCGGGCGCAAACTCAGGTAAACACTAGCCTAGACACCACGTCTACGCTAACGATTACTACTCTAGTCACGTCGCTAACTAGAGCACCTAATACAAAGCGGAGATCCCATGCTAAAGTATAACAACTATACTAAACATAATATAAAGGCATAAAGTAAATAGAGAAGATAAATATATTAAAGCATAAATCTTACAAGAATAGATACAAAGATATACCAGAACTCTGACGACTCCTGCGAAGACTCCTCTAGAACCCGGGCGTAGCGCCGCTCTCCCTAACTCTCAACTAGAACTACATTGGAAAGTCTAGCCCTAATTCTCCAGAGATGAGAGGTTATCCATTCAAGGGACGCCTCTACATCTCCATAATATAGTGGTGCCCTCGGGGAGGGGGTCCGCCTCTTTATTTATAGCCTAGAAAGCCTCCCACCTCTTCCTCGAACAAAGGCGATGTGGGACTAATTCTTTCACCGTTTGCTTGTTGGGCCAAACCGACTTCGGCAACGGTGCGGATGGAAACCCTAAGGCGGTAGGAGGCCCTCCGTCGAAGTGGGCCCCCGAGCAGCCTCTGTAGGGGCGCCGGCGGCCCCCGGTAGGGGCCGGCCCCACCCTCAGAACAAGTGGGCCCCACCTTTGGTACGTCGCCTTTTGGTGCCTTCTAGAGTCTTCTAGTGTTGGTTTCGGTGTAGAATTGATATCTTTTGGCTCCGGACTCGAATATAGCAAATGATGTGTCCGTTTCGATCGTCTCGATGAGCCCGTCGCATTGGTGTAGTCCAATTCCCCATTGAAGATACTTTTATTCTGTGCAAAATTGGATATACCTACAAAACGATCAAGAACAACACAACTCGTGGAACTCGTTAGAATCAAACCCTACAACTATGCTTTATGGTTAATATCATGTTATATTGAGCAATAGTTGATGGTATAAAATAGGCATTAAGGACCGTCAACAGTATGGGTAATGGCTGTAACAGGCCCATAGGGTGATTTAGAGAGTGCTTGGCCTGCTGGCAGATGGAGCATTGTTTGACAAAGCTGTCAACATCTTGTTTCATACCCTTCCACTTGAAGTGTCGTTTAAGTCTGTAATATGTTGCTGTAGTGCCAGAGTGGCCACCAATGGCACTGGAATGATAGGTGGCTATGATTCTTGTTTGGAGAGCAGAATTATGACCAATCCACACTTTGTTGTTATGCCAAATCAAGCCTTTGAGGAGACTGTAACCATTCTGATCTGGGCTGTGGATAGCCAGTTGTTGTAGTAACTTCTGAGCATGTGGATCAGTTGTGTATGAATTCAGGACTTCCTGAACCCAAGCTAGTTGAACTGCTGATACTGATTGGATTGCCATGAGATGACCAACTCTAGAGAGGGCATCTGCTGCCACATTCTCCTTCCCCTTCTTATAGACAATTCTGAATTGGAGACCCATCAATCTAGCCATAGCTTTCCTCTGCATCTCAGAGTGAAGATTTTGCTCATTTAAGTAGGCTAAGGCTTTGTGATCTGTCGTATGATGAATTCTTGTCTCTGTAAGTAGTGGCGCCACTTTTCTACTGCAATTATAAGAGCAAGAAATTCTTTTTCATAGATAGAGAGGACTTGGTGTTGTTTGCCCAAGGCTTTACTCAAATAGGCTATGGGCTGACCTGGCTGCATCAATATTTTGCTCCTATGCCATCCCCGGCGGGGCATCTGCTTTCCACCGTGAAGGGTTTGTTGAAGTTGGGTAGTGCTAGGACAGGGGCCCTGGTCATAGCTGCCTTGACTGTGTCAAAGGCTTCCTATGCTGCTGAATCCCGCTCAAACTGTTTGTGTCTTAAAAGATTTGTCAAAGGTTTGGTCATGAGACCATAGTTCTTGATGAACTTCCTCGTAACACCCCTGTAAGGCCCAGGAAGGCTCTCAGTTCAATAATAGTGGTTGGTTTGGGCCAATACAAAGATGGAATGTATCTTTGCCGGGTCGGGCAACCCCTTTGGCTGAAATAATGTGCCCTAAATACTCCAAACTGTCTTGTGCAAATGAGCATTTGGATGCTTTCGTAAAGTTGATGCTTTTGTAATGTTGCTAAGACTTGTTGCAAATGGTTGGCATGCTCTTTCACATTGGTGTTTGTAAATGAGTATATCATCTAGGAACACTAGAACAAATTTCCCCGAGATAGGGCTGTAGCACTTGATTCATGATACAATCGGAATGTGGTGGTGCATTGGTTAAGCCAAAAGGTATTACCTTGAATTGGTAGTGGCCTTGATGAGTTTTGAAGGCTGTCTTGTACTCATCTGGCGGGTAGCATGCGCACTTGGTGATAGCCCGACCTCATGTCAAGTTTAGTGAACATAGTTGCTCCTACTAACTCATCCGAATTTCTTCAATTACGGGCATTGGAAACCTGTTTTTGATGGTAATGTCATTCAACTTTCGTAATCTACACAAAAACGCCAAGATCCATCCTTTTTTTTTGACCAATAATACTTTGGAGAGGCAAAGAGGCCGTGGCTATGAGCAATCAAGCCTGCGCTGAAGTAGCCGCTGGACTGTTGTTCTATTTACGTCTTATGCATAGGAGAGTAGTGATAGGGTCTGGAATTGATTGGGGTAGAGCCGGTATGAGAGGGATGGCATGATCATAGGTTCTTGGTGGAGGTAGTGTTTGTGGGTCATGAAAAACAACCTCAAACTTGTTCAAGATATTCTGAATTTTTGGGTTGTGCTTGCAAGGTTCCCTGTTGCCCCGAGTCCCGATCGGGATGAATTTGGTCTAGCAATACAAATGCCCGGATGTCATTTCCTTTTTGCTGAGTTGTAAACTTTGGTAGCTGAAATAGCTAAAATCAGAATGGTTGGTCCCCCAATCCTTGCAATTTGATCGGTTTTCCTTTTTCATAAAACTGTAGGGTCCTGTTCTTCCAATCACATTCCATTGGACTATGGGCTTGAAGCCAATCAAAGCCAAGTATGGCATCATATGGGTGCATATCTAGCACCACCATATCGGTTTGGAAAGTTTGGCCCGGCAATAGCACCGAAGTTGGGACACAATTTTATCGGTGACTATCCATTCACCATTAGCAAGTTTGACCTTTTTAGGAGACGTAGGCACTTGTGGGTAGTGCTGCCACCGAGACAAACTGGGGAGCTAATGAAGTCGTGAGTGCTCCCACCGTCTACCGGGATCAACATCACCTTATCTTTGACCCTTGTCTTGAGCTTTATGCAATTAACATGATCTTGACCGGATATAGCATTTAGGGAGAGCTTGCGTAAATCTTCCCGTAGTATATCTTCCATTTCGAGCTCATTCGGTGCCTCATCGGGTATCTGTCTATCTAAGTCATTCAAGACTATGGCATTGGCTTGTGGTTTATTTCTCTCTGTTTGCATACCTCCAAATGCCCAGGGCACATATTTTTCCCCCCACACCGTAGCGAGACCATTTTGCCTTCTCGTAGTCCCGAGTCGTCGATCTTGCCATAGATTGGTACTTTGGAAGTACCAGCCCTGTCATTCTTTGGGTGATATGGCTGCTTTGCAGGAGGTATATTTCGGTGTACTTTGTTTTTCCTCTTTCCAACACACCCCGTTGAATTCTCGCAATAATAGAAGCTCTCGGAACTGAGTTGGGAAGTTGGGTTTCCACTGCTCCTCCGATATCTCGGTCTCGGACCCATGATATATCTTGGAGTGAAGAATTTTTCATTGTACTGGGGTTCATGCATAATGATATCATATTGTAATGCCTGGAATTGCAGGGTGTAATCTATAACAGAACCGACCAATTTATAAAAGTATAAGTGAAAAATCACTCGCTAAGCAAGTAATCGTCACACTTAAGCCATTATAAACCCGGTAGTCTGGAAATCTCGAAGGATTTCAAACCAAACATCATCAACCAAGATCGTACAAGTTTAGCGTCACCCTTCACACGTTACAACATTTCACAAATAGTTCGACAACATTAGAGTGCGGAAATAAAGTTATTACAGGCCAAGTTCTAAAAATCCGAGTAGTGAAAGCAAAGTAGTTTTAAAAACTCAACCCAACTCACGCATTTATAAAGATTAATACAGTGCCGGTCCGAGTCTATCCATCAAAAGCAGTTGGAGAGAATATTAAGATTAACCTTGCCCAAGGTCTTCTAGTCCACTGGCAAAAGATAGGTAGCACAATGCATTCGTGGAAGGTATGTCCGTCTGCGCACAAACAACAACAAGCGGGGAAAAACCCCGAGTACGAGAAGGTACTCGGCTAGACTTACCCGATCGACTCAAAATAAAAAAGACTCCAAGGAGTATGACAGGCTTTATCCGGGGATAGCTTGACTCTTTTTGCAAAAAGGCGGTAATAACATTTACAAATGATAGCTCGAAACAACCATTCATATTTATGCTAGGTGAGCACCTATACTATGCATCATAGTATATTAGTCATGATTAAGCAATCAAGTAGTAACCATAATCATAATCATCGCCTTAACCCATTATCATCATTAATCACATTCCTTAGTCATTACTACGATGCTTTGCAGCTCAAGTCAAGGTGTTCACCGTCCAGAACGATGGCGATTCGAATCGATTACTACGAGCTCGGGGGATATTCCTCACACAAACCACACTCACCCCGCCGGTGAGCTACGTATCACCGTGGCACTTATCCGGGAAAAACAAGTACGCTGGCTCGCATAGAACCACCGTACCCGGGGGACCGCCTGACGCCTTAGCCAGCCCATGCCGGACCTCGGACTTACTCTTGGCGCCCTGTGGTCCCCATCCATCTCCAATACGGTGCGAACGGATCGAGAACCGGCCTGGATAGTGTTAGGCTTCGCGGTCGGAAGTGCTTATCCGGCCAGCTAAATGTGAGGCATGCGTTCAATATGACTTGGGGTACAACAACGGTACGGTCCTTAATCGACACAGACGGAATCACTATGGTCCAACCACCCCACAAGACTCCGCCCGGTCTCCATTTATCACAACCATAACCATCAACCAGATGATATCAACATAAGCCTTCCATCAATCATAAGTAACCACCTATACTCGCGGATGACAGAAAATCACCCGACTTCTACCGTCTAAGCAAGCTAAGCATAATACTCGCCCTAGACTAGCAGGGTATATCAAGGTGGGTAATTCAATGGTAAAAACAAGGATATAATGCATCAACGGTTGCACACAACTCCTATACTTAATGCAATAATCATAAACCATAATTAGACTGTTAGAAAGCATAGGTAAGTAGATGCTCCGGTGCTTGCCTTGCTCGAAGTCACTAGCGAAGTGGCTCGGGCACTCGGGTAAGTCTTCCTCGTCTCCTCCCCGCTGGGACCTCCCGTTGGAACTCCTCCCGAGGGTTCTCCTCGATCTTCGAAAGTTGGGGGTCCTCCCTGCGAACTCCGTATGATGCGATGCGCATTCTTAAGTATTGTGAATGCACACACGTATGATGCTCATGAATGAAGGTGATTAACCGATCATTTGACGAGTAGGTGCATATCTCCTCTCTACTAACAACTTAACTCATTTATCGAGTATGTGCATACCTCTTCTCTAAACACTTTTAGAAGTGTATAAAGAAGGGAGGTGTGTATAAGCACACACATACTCACAACACATGCCTAAAGGAGAAGTACACTAATCATGGATACACATCACACTTCAGTTATGGTGTTGCATAACAAGACCAGCAAGCAAAACATAACTAAAAGTGCACAAGAAGTAATTATAGAACCTACTAAAGCAATTACATCAAAGCCTTATCATTTCATGTGAAACAATAGGCTTGAACTGTGACCTCTGTCTAGACAGTCTAGAAAAATCTACAAAAATTACAGGAGTTACATCATGCTATAACAAGGCCATGATAAAATTTTCATCACATTTCATCAAGCACAACAGCCTACACAAAAAGATAAAGCCACAGGACAGAATTGCACATTTAATAACTTTGTACTGTGAAAAGTGTCAAACAATAGATTTCCTATTTTTAACTAGAACTTCTTAGCACAAGAGCAGTCATAAAAAACTACCAAAGCCTAATTCCTCATAATTTATTTATTAAAAAGTCATAGAAGGATCAGCCTAGAATTGAAATTAAATTATATTCCAATATTTTTGTACAGGAACTGCATGATACATATTTTTCTCAGAAACTACATCACACAACAAGTCTAACAAAACAAGAATCACATTTTTCAGAGCAATATACAATTTATTATGCATTTACTCAGTTTTTTAGCCATTTAAGCAATTAAATAAATCTATACAGAAAAGTATCTCAAAAATTGCATCACATATTTTTCACAGATAGATCTACTCACTAGAAACCTAGGAAAACAAGTTTAATCAATTTTGGACTTCATTTGCACCGGATATAAATTTAAAAGCATTAAAACAATTTTCTCGGAAAACAAATAAAAGAAAAGGGCCGAGCCCCGGGCCTGCGTGGACTCGGTCCAGTGGACCGTGAGCCACTGGCCGCGGGATCCCACGGGTCCACGGCCCCACTGGTCGGAGCCGCGGCGGGTGGCCGTGCTCGGCGGCGCTAGCTTCGCCGGCGACGAGCTCACCGGGCGCAACCCGGTGGCACCGGCGGGCTCCTCACGACGAGACACACACGGTGACGTGCTCGGCGCTGGCGGCGGTGAACTCTAGCTACGGCGGCGGCGGTGATGGCGGCACGGTGGCTCGGCGCGGAGGCGCGGTGGCCGTCTCCGGCGCCGGTGAACTCCGGTGAGGAGCGCACTGCGTGTGTGACCGCAAGGCGAAGCTAGACCTAGGGTTTGGGTATAGGATTGAGCGTCGGAGCTCCCCCGGCAAATGTGCATGGCGACACGGGCGGCGGAGAAACTCCGGCGAAGCTCATGGCGTGGCGGGCGGCTAGGCGCGCATTGCCTCGATTGAGCGCGCGGGTGTTCGATTCGCGGGCTTGGCGGTCGCGTGCGCGAAAAAAGGAAGGAAGAAAGGGAACAGGAGGTGGAACGCTGGGCGGCGCAGCTCGTGGAGCTCCGGCCATGGCGGACCGGGCGGTATCCGCCAAATTGGCCCTTACCCGTGCAATGTGGTGTCGGGTGGCTGGACGAGCGCGTGGAGTAGTGGCGGGCGGTCGCCGATGGTGCTCGAGCGCATGCGACGGGCGGTGGAACGGCGCGGGGCGGTGTGAGCTTGTTGCGCGGGGCGCTGCTGCTCGCTGCGGTGCGAGAGGGAGAGCGAGCGAGCGAGGCGAGCGAGTGAGCGAAGTGGAGCGGGGTGTGGTTTCCATTTCGGGTGACGGCCGGCCGGAGCGCCGGGTGGGCCCCGCTTGCCGAAGCTTCGCCCGGCCACGCGGCGGGGCACGGCAGCGGCGGCGGGCGCGTGGCGAGCACGGCCGTGGGCCGGTCGGCCACGACGCCGAAGCGCGGGGCGGGCGCGCCGCTGGTGTGGAGGGGCCGCGGGCCGAGTGGGGCGGATGCGGCCTACTCGGTTCTTGGCCGGCATTTTCTTTTTTTTTTTTTTGAAATTCAAACTAAACCAAAAGCTTTCTTTTGACAAATTTAGAGGCATTTTTTAGAGGTGAGCCAAAAATAAAAGTTGTAGAGAAAATTGAGATGAACAACTTTCATTTAAGGCTCAGGTCAAAATTCTAAATAAATTTCGAACTACAAATTCATTTTGAATTTAGGCTTAAAAAGGAAATTTTCCAACTTGATTTCTTTTTGCTCTAAAATACACCAAATCTTTTGCAATAAAATTTGTTAAATCATTTCAAAATGCTGGGCAAGTGGATCCAAACTTGACAAGGTCATTTGCAAGGTAATTAATTAACTAACACTTCAATCGGGCATGAGATTAGGAATTAAAAGCAAGCACATGAAATGACAAGATGCAAGCTAGGGTTTATGCTTGATGATGCTCATGCCATGCTCAATGAAGAATAAGGTTAATTAATTGTTGGCCTAATGCATGCTAAACACTTGAGGTGTTACAGTGTAATCCTCCACTGATGTTGTTTGTTTCAGCTGTAGCGTAGCAGTTCATTCATTGCTGACCGAGATCATCGATCCAAATTCTTCTTCAAGGACTTCACAAAAGTGCTTTGCCAGTCTCTGAATGTATGAAGCTGCTTGTATGCTTGAAGCCATTTAGTTGCATTCCCTTCAAAATGTAATGTGGCTGCAGTGATCCACATCCCTTGAGGTATCTGATACAAGTCAAAGTAGTTCTTGCATTTATCTTGCCAAACTTTTGGGTTGGACCCATCAAATGGTGGAAAAAAATTTTTGGGCATAGCTTGGTGGGATAGCTTGTCAGTCCTCTCCTCCCTTGGCTCTGACTTGTATTCTGCTCTTGGGTACTGTTTCTTTGTTTTGGCAGGTTCCCCTTTGAAGGGTTGTTTGTCTTTAGCAAAGACGTTCTGGAATGGTTCAGATTCATCATATATGACTGACACTGACTCTTCTGTCTGGGACCTATTCTCCATTTGAAACTGCTGCATAGTGAGTTGTGCAACTGCTGCCCCATTGGCTTTGACTTGTTGAGCAATCATATGCTGTTCTCAGCAGAAATCTTGATCCATTGCAGCTCCCCCCTGATATCCATCTGGGTCTTGAGTTGTTGAGTCACTGTGCTGATATCATTCACAGTATGGAAGAGCAAATCAAAGTTCTGCATGACCTGGTCCCAACGAGTCTGTTCTTCTTCGTTACTCTTAGACATGTTGTCTAGTAGAATCTGGGTCTGCTTGGAAGGCTTAATGGGAGCCGTTGTGACTGACTTGTCCGAGCAAAAGGTTGAACCTGAAGTAAGCTGACCCAAACAGAGTACTTGGCAACCGGTTTGGATTACTCCTCCCCGTTTTGTGCTAAGTACTATCACCGCCGCCTGGGAGTGATGCAGAACCGAGGGATTTTACACAAGGACAGGCCTCGCAACCCAAGTTCGTGGACACTCCCCCTCCGTACACGCCACCACACCGAATTGAACTGACTAGCTACGGAATTTTACACAAGAACAAGCGTCTTGCAACCCTCGCAGTCGATTCAATCGTGCTAAGAGATGGAAAGGAGATCAGAATTGTGGATCTCACAGTTTGGCCGCCGCCGCCACAAAAGTCGATGTAGTCCCCCAGTTGAATTGAGATGCCGTAGATGTGGTGGATGTATGGTATGGGTTGTTGTGGTGAAGGTGGAGTTGTGGAATTGGTACCCTGTCGTTGCTGACCCAGCTCAACCAAGGAAGGACCTACGAGATCTCCGGTCGAACACCTTGCGGGCGTCGCACGGAAATCAATCTGCCCGCCGGAATTACGAGCTGAAGATCGAAGCAAAACAGACTAGGATACGTTATCGTGGGTTGGTGGTGTGGGGTAGTGGTTGGTGAATGCTCGTCGGCCGATGTCGCCGTCGCGCCGCCATCGGAGAACTGGATAACTAGCGGCGAAGCGAAGTCGGGTAGACCTGCCCACGCGCCGAGGAACGAAAGCCTCTGATACCACTGTAAGCACCCTTGGCCGCCGGCGGATCGCCGTCGACGTGAGTATACTCGAGGTTCAGAACAGCGAGGGCGCCGGCTAGGAGGACGTGAGTATACACACCAGCAGCAGTGGCTTTGCCTTCTTCCGTGCTCTGGACGTGACGTGAGTATACACACCAGCAGCAGTGGCTTTGCCTTCTTCCGTGCTCTCACCTCGCTCATCTGGGTGCGCCGTTAAAAGCTGATCCCAGCCGTCCACCTAGTACAATACTAGTACAACCCCATCAATCCCCAGCACACATCCTCCTCCTTTCCTTTGCCACCAGATCCCCTGATTCCATTCCCACCCGAGGCCTTCAACCGATTTCAAACTAGATAACCAACATCTCCATTCATTCTACGGTCTACCTTACTCTGAAGTGGCTGTTGTTGGAGACAGGCATTCCTGCCTTCTCACCGTTTCAGTCACTGGCCGGCTAGCAAACGGAGGGGTGCAGGTTTGTCTTCCCTCTACTTGATTTCCCTTAAAAAAACGAAAACTCGATTTATTAATTTATTCCCCTTGCATAGAAAATATTTATTTGTCTCATTTCTTTTCTCTGATCTACAATGAGCTTGCCTTATAGGTCGGAGATTTGGAGACCGTAGGTGCATGACTGATAGCCACTAAGGTGCTTGCACCAGCTTGAAGCCAAAGCAAAAGCAAGATGAGGAGGAGGAAAATTAAGAAGCCTCCTGACAAACAACCACAGCCACTATACAGCTGTGTGGTGGTATGCTGTTCTCTACCTTTGCTTCTTTGTTGAACACACTTCTTAATTAATCATGACTAGTTGATAAATGGTGTGTATGGTTGTTAATAAAATTATTATTTTAGTCTACTATTTGTTAGTGCTTGTGCTGGAGACTTATCGGCACTATATACTCCAAGTAACATAACAGAAAATATTAAACATATCAAAATATTGACTGACCATACTTAGCCATTCTTTTGTACTGTGGGTATTAATTAAATGTTAATCTTTCAACGGCAGCCAAATCATGCAGGAGGTATAATAACTTAGCAAACATTCAATTCATTAGCATGCATATGGTTCAGCTTTTGTACTTTTACGTGCATGCTTGGCATTGTACAAGTAGTCAAGTCCACAATAGAAAACATTATTACAAAACTAAACTATCCGAATTGGTAAGAATGCCAAATTTAATATGACCATTGGAGCATCAAACAATAATAAATACATGAGTTCTTGCCATATTCTACCAGTTTGTTTCCTTCTTTCTACATAATGACATATATTGCATACTAATAATGATAATACAAATATGGGATATAGTGGTATTAATTATAGCCTTTTATCATGTATCTAACTATCTCTATGCTTTTATATTATAGGGTCTTATTTGATTGGATGGTATAGGAAAATATGTTAGAGGCTAGACGATCCTTATCTTACGGTGGCAGGGTACACTAACTAGGTAATGTTTTTGTGCAATCTACATAGATCTCTCCTTCCATATATCCATCTGACTTTTTTGAATAAAAATAGCAAAAGAGACCCTTCTTTCATTTTGCTTAGATGTATTTATGATCTCTAATTAACTTTTCTAGTTTTCAATTTTAGAATCCCTAGACCATACATATTTATTCCACAGGGTGACAATCCAAAGTGCATATACAGTAGGCCCTTAGAATATTTCTTTTTCTGTTATAGTCAGCACCGCTATTTGATGCCTTTTGCATTATTTTAGGAGGGAAGAATTGTACCTAGGGTGTTGCCAAGCCATATGACACTAAATATTGGAGATGAATTTGCAGGTGGTGTCCCAAATGCAAGTGATCTGCCACAGTCACTTTGGGAAGGAAAGAAAGGATATCAACATGTCATTGATACATTGAACAATCCAGAGCGGTGCAATGACACTTTCCGTATGTGGCCTAGTGCTTTTGAAACTTGGCATCATATCTTAGTCTCTAGATTTGGCCTTAGATTAACTGCAAGTTGTCACTCCAGAGAAGCATTAGGGATGTTCCTTTGGGCTTGTGGGACTAATCAATCACACACACAGGTATCATGGATCTTTGATAAGCCAAAGAGCCTTGTAAGCCAGAAGTTTGATGAGGTAATAGATGTGATGAAATTATTTACAGACACAATTCTGACCCCCCCCTACATCCATTATGCACTTCTATTCATCCTGATTTGGCATGTTACTCGTCTTTCTTTAATGGAGCCATTGGAGCTATTGATTGCATCAAAATTCCAGTGGAGGTTGAAAGGAAGTCAAAAAAGGATTATGTAAACCTAAACGAAGCACCGAGCCAGAATGTAATAGTTGTCTGTAATATGAACATGAGGTACACATATGTGGGTGCGGGGACAGTTGGGCGAGTCTGTGACGATGACATCTTGAAAACTGCTGTGGAAACTAAAAATTTTCCGCACCCACCAGTAGGTTCGTCATGCATGTTACTTAGTCAAATTTTTCAGTACCACAAGTTGATTTGGGAATGTAATCATATGCTGCTGAACTATTCTTGGGTTAGGTCTAACACCTGTACTCGTTGATGGGTTGGACTCGGGCTGGGTTGGACAACCATGATATAGGCACAAAATCAATAAGAAAATAATTAGTTAGTTTAACGAGCTGCTTTGAGATTTGTGTAATTTTTAAAGGAAAGAGGACAGGAACAATTCTTATTAATTATTCAGTTTGATAAAATGATGCTACTAGCCGCTGCTGCACCCATGCACTAGCCCTTTTGTCTTTGCGCTGCACGGTGATCAATTGAATTGGGGACGGTTGAGGCACCGACGACGATGTGACGACAGAGAGCGCATCAAGCGTGAGTGCGTCTTCAGGGGAGTATACCTGAGACCAATAGACCATCCATGGCAGGCATGCGTGGTAGTGCTGTTCTTCCCACCCCACACGGGAACGACTGGCGGGCTGGCGCCTGCGGCACTGCCGGGTGCCGGCGATGCTGCTGAGCTGAGACATGTGGGCGGGCAGCGCGCAGCCTGCACTCGATCGCGACGAGACCGAGACGCACTAGCGTCCAGAACGCCGAGCGTCCCAAACTCTATGCCTACGCGTGCGCGAGCATCCTATGCGATGCCGACGGACGGGTTGATCGGATGCGCCCGACAAAAGCTTCACAAACCCGTCCGTTCATCAGCAACCAGCAGGAACCTTTTTTTTTTTTTTTTTTTTTTATGAAGCAACCAGGAACTTTGGAGGTGTGCCTGGCTGCTGTATGCAGAGAGGGCACCAATGCTCCTTGCTATGGGCATGCCAGTGCATCTCTCGACCGTCCATGGAGGAGTATATATGGACTAGAAATTGAATTGGGGAAGCTGCTGCACTGTTTGCATGCATGACCAACAAATTCGGCGGATGCAAAAAGAGCTGGAAAGAACCTGGTTCAAAGGTAAAAAGAAAGGAAAAGTTAGCCTGGTGCATTTTGTTTTGGTTATTACAGAGGCCATGCTCTTGATTTCTAAGAAAAATAAAGAAAATGTTAATAGTACTCTGGGGCAGTATGCATGCACAATCAATCCTGTAGAGAGATTCCCATGCAGTGCATTGCAGCAGCGCCACACTGCACAGGCTTGGACGGTGGCAAAGCAAAGCTGCTCCGCTCGATGGCCGGCACCGGCAGCAGCAGCAAGCAGCAATCGCATGGCATCGACAGTAATGCATTGGTGGGCGTGCCCTTTGCCACTGCACCGCTGATGCCCTCGATGGCGATGCAGTGCATGGCGCACCTCGCTGAGCACGTACCAGCGGTGGTGCAGGCAGCGGTCATCAATACGGCTCAGGCACGTATCAGCGGTAGGCGTCGACCGCGCATCCCCAAGCTCTGGCTCACCATTAAGGGCCTCTTTGGCACCACGGGAGAGACACGGGCGAATCGTAGGAAAGCAACGACGCAGGAATCGAAACCAGAGGAAAGGGAGTCCGATTCCTTCGCTCCATCTCGTCCCCATCCTCCAGTTCTCCCTCCGCTCGCCCCCAATCCTCCAGCTCGCCTCCCCCAGCTCCGCGCGCCTCCTCCGGCTTGCCTCCCTCCGCTCTGCGCCCTTCCTCCAGCTCGTCCCCCGTCTTCAGCGCCTCCTCCGTCGCTCGCCTGCTCGCCTCCGTCTGGATCTAGCGCCGGGCTAGCGTCCCCTCTTCCCTCTCCGTCGCCCTCCGTCTCCATCTATCGCAGGGCCGTCGCCTGCTCGCCCTCCGGCGAGGTGGACGCGGCGTGGGCGGTCCCCTCCCTCCCCGTCTCCTTCCGTCTGGATCTGGCGCCGGGGTCCGCCTGCTCGCCCTCCGGCGCGGCGAACGCGGCGCGGGCGGAGACCGGACATCCGCGCCGGCTATGGCCGTCCTCGGCCACGGCGCCGCGACATCGGCCGCCAGGGCCCCGGCGACGCGGCCTCGTCTGGTGTGGTCGTTGCCGTCTCCCTCTCTCTCTTGCCTCGGTTCTTCCGCCAAACCATGAGATCGAGGTGGATGTTTTTTTTCCCTTGGTTTCCTGTGCCGTGTGAGAGATCGAATCCAGAGGAATGGATTCCTCTGGTTTTGCAAAGTCCTTCCCAAAGGGATGATGACATCAGCAAAATCGGAGGAATCCATTCCTCCGGTTTCCCTACGTTTCTCCCTCGATCCAAAGGGGGCCTAAAAGCTCATCTCACCGTGCAGCCGAGCTCCTCACTACAACTGCAGTCCTCTCTACCAGCATCCTTCTCTCCTGCTTTGCAACCAATTCCATCCCAGTTCAATCCACATAGATAACCAACATCTTCATCCATTTTTATTTACGATCTCGAGTGGCTGTGGTGGGTAGTCACACTAGTCCATCAACCCGTGCTCTCACACGAGTTAAAATTTTAAAACATATACTATATAGTATATTTGACTAAAAATTACTTATTATTTAATAATCATAAACTTATTTTTTATTTTTTTGAAAGGGACTGACTTATTATATATTTTTATCCATATTTATATTTTTTTGCTTACACATGGAACCTCTATATATATTAATATTTGATTAGTTTTAAAACTTAACATTAAGTATGGTGGCCCTAAAGTTAAACCTCTTGTGCCTATTGTATCTTTTATTAACTCTCATTTTGCACTATTTTAAAATTAAGATTTTATTTCATAGAGTACATTCTTAAAATACATATACAGTTATTTGCATATACAGTTATTTGTGATAGAGTTTGAGATCATCTTAGGTGGGGGTAGCAATGCTATGATTAAGAATTTAAATCTTAAGTCTTATAATGATTGAATTACTCTAGGGTAATGTTAAAGGACCAAAAAAACATAGCCACCAGTAGTCCACCGGTAGTCTCCCATTATAATTGTCTAGATGATTGATTTTTTCTATTGATAAATTATATATGCGTTTATGGTTATACTGCCACTACAGACATGGTAAAAAGTTAGTTAAAATATATAAATACGTATAAAGTAAAACCTATATAAATTATTTCATGGTTTGTTAGCATTAATAGTCTATGAATTGTTGAGGCAATAATTTTTTGGTGAAACATAACATAATATTTATCGCTCATGCATGCTGATAGGATGTATATGCTTACATTAATCAAATCTATTAGTATTGATAAAAAGTGGGTAATGTAGAAACTTATACATGCTCTATGGTTATTTAAACTATTTTTAGTAGAATATATTGATTATCTTTTATATACGGATTGGAGAGGATATTTAATTTATTTAATATTGAGATGAAAATTGGGTTACATAAATTATCTATTGTAATAGGAGTATGTGGGTAATTAGATGAAAATCTAGATCTACTTTAGATCATGTTTCTTAATGGCATATGTGGGTACTTTAAATATGCAGTCATGACTTCTTTTACGTTCTTTTACACAATAGAGAGGTGGTATTTAGAAAATATAATAAATCCAATAGCTATTATTATTATCAATGATTAGGTTATACTGAATTGAAGGTAAAACATTTTCAATTTTTATGAGAAATTCTAGGAACTATCTTTCATTTTATATTGTGTCTCATGAGGATTTATGGGGAGGCTCCATTAAGGACCTCTAGTTAACATTTCTAGTATCTTCTTTTCTGTAGTATGATATGTATTTAGCTAAAACCTAATCTTAGATATATAATTAAACTCTTATTGCACCTTTTTCTGTGATCTCACAAAATTATTAATTAGCTTTTGACTTTTTATTCAGTTGTCCAATTTTTCACATGTTAAGTAGAAACTTTAAGGTTTTTATTTGTATTCAATTTTTAATTCAAAAAAATAGGTCCTCGTATTATTTTTTTTTGCATGTGAATTAAGTTGAAACTCAAATTGCCCTTTAGCACCAAACTTGTTGAATTTGTTACTTCCTCCATTCATTTATCTTCTTCATCTAAGCTTTTGGCACAATGACCAAGTAGTAGAATAAAAGCACGCAGTTTGTATTTAATCATCATGGGCTGAGCCAATGAACAGCAAAGGGACAATAAATACAGACAAAGAACAACCATTGGGTAGCAAAGAAGCAATAAATACAGACAATTAGTAGCCAATAAGCAGCAAAGTGACAATAAATATAGGCAAGTGCTAAGATAATATGAAGGAGATTTTTTGAATAAAAAGGATTTTGCTTAGATGAAGGAGATAAATGAAAGGAGAGGGTATATCACAGAACTATCTGTGTGTAGTATAATTCTAGATATCATAAGGGCTAAAAATTAAATTACCAATGTTGACATAACATAGTCTTTGAATTAAAATATATAAAGTTATTTAAGAAACAATTTATAAAATTGATTATAATGGAGTATTAATATAATTAAAGGGAATTGTCGATGTTATGTTATTGCTATGTGGTTGCTAATTAAACATTTTGCATGCTTATAAGCAATTAAAATAAATATTTGTACAATTTCACAGTTGTAAAAGTTTATAATTTTCATATGTCTCAAACATTATAGGTGTTGGTTTATTTTTTAATAGCATATATTTGTTTTTACATATTGAGATAAGTGTGTAATATAGATGCATTGTGAGGGGGTTTTTATGAATTATGTTCATAATGGCCAACCGGATAATTTTGATAGAAAATTTAGTAGGTTAATTTGAATTATTTTATGTAATTCTGATTGTGGGTAATTTAAATACAATTTAGGGGATTATATGGAATAATTTTTCATAATGGTTGAGGTGGGTAAGTTTTACTCAAAATTAAGGGATTATTTTATATATTTTTCATAATGGCAGAGGCTTGATTGCATTTGTCTTGGTTAATGATAATATACAAGGGCTTTGCCCTTTGATTTCTAAAAAAATTGTAGCATAGACAATCTTGTAGAGAGATTCCCATGCAATGCAGTGCAGTGCATTGTAACACGCCACTGCACTCTTGGACGATGGCAAAGCAAAGCTGCCCACTCTTGTCCAGCAGCTGTGTCCAGCACCAGCAGCTCCACGTAGTACGGATCAGCACGCTAGCCTAACCGCTCGTCGTCTAGCAGCGAGGAGCCTAGCCGCTCGTCGTCTAGCAGCGAGGAGCTATGCATTTTTTTTTTTTTTTTGAGACAACACGAGGAGCTGTGCATTGGCATCGACAGTACGTGATGTAACAACACTATGACTATAGTGGAGAGATCTTTGTGTCTATGTAGACTAACCACTCTAATGGTTCGGTTTGAATTAATATACTTATATTCACCTCAAATTATGAGTGGTGAATTGAATAGAAGGTAGATTAATTTTAATTCAACCCGTCCCAAACACAGAAGCTTTAATTAAGTAATGCAGACATAATCCAACCAATGCACCATGATGCTATGGCGAGGGCAATATGCTGTTATTGAAAGATTTTACAAATAACCTAATGAAAAGTTACTCTAACTTTCAATCATTGCACTTCAAAAATAGAGAAAATAGGTAAAAAAAAAACTACTTGATCTATTTGGTTCTATAGCTAGAGTTGCCCTTATTATAGATAAATTTTGAATACTACAAGTATATTTATTATGGGATTAAGGGAGTTTACACAAACGAGGGTTCTCTTCATGATCCTGGCGTGGTTCCTATTTTTGTGGTTTGTGCCCGGCACTTCAATTAGGTGTTCCATATTCACTTCAATTAGGTGTTCCATATTCTGGGAAAGAGCTTGGGAGTCTGAACTCTTCCCTTTCGGTCTATGCATGGTACAACAACACGGTTCTTCTCCTATGAACATGATATGGCCTTTATAAAAACCTTGGCTCCTAAAATATTTTTTTCTTAACATGATTGTACAAAGTTCTTGATCCTGTTGGTGACAATTGACAACCAACATGTGGTACTTGACAAAGTTGTGCCATTATTTATTCGACAATAGCCACAAGTGGTCCAAATTTTTCATATTTTTTGTGAATGGCAATATGAAATTAATTTTTCTTTGAGCCAGCAAAGATACTTGTCGTTGCTTTTATGTTTAATCAGCGCTAGATATATCACAATAATAGATTACAAGTTGTTGCTATGGCTGATTTTTGAGAGAAAAACATCGTTAAAACGGCTAATAAGTCGTCTGAAAATCTGAAAGGAAGATGAGTTTGATGTGTACGAGCATTTCTATTTAGCCGGCTTTGCATTTGATTAATGCTGAAGCAGTGATTGTAGACTGAAGGACGGGCTTACTGACGTGTTCTGCTGCACTGTTTGCTTGGCCGCCCGTGTTTTGGCCTGTTTTCACGTGATGCAAGCTGGAATTTGGCGCATCCTCCATTGGGCTCTGCCATCAGCAGTGGCGCAGGGCGATCAATAGGCGCCACCACAGGACGCAGGCCATTGCGTGAGAGAGAGGACCGGCAGCAGTCTTCTTCCGTGTCCGTGCCCTCACCTCTCTCTTTTTTATCTGCTGTGGAAGAGAACCAGCAGCAGCAGCGAGCCACGCCCTCGCTCATCTGGGTGCGCCGTTAAAAGCTGATCCCATATTCCCAGCCTGCTCGCTCTCCTCACATATGCATCCCATACCGAAACAAGTAGAGAGCGAGAGACGACGCTGAGGCCTGATCGAGATCTCCACCTAGTACAATACAACCCCAGTCCTTCAATCCCCAGCACACATCCTCCTCCTTTCCTTTGCCACCAGATCCCCTGATTCCATTCCCACCCGAGGCCTGCAATCGATTTCAAACTAGATAGATAACCAACATCTTCATTCATTTTACGGTCTACCCTTCTCTGAAGTGGCTGTTGTTGGAGACAGGCATTCCTGCCTTCTCACCGTTTCAGTCACTGGCCGGCTAGCAAACGGAGGGGTGCAGGTTTGTCTTCCCTCTACTTGATTTCACTTAAAAAAACGAAAACTCGATTTATTAATTTATTCCCCTTGCATAGAAAATATTTATCTGTCTCATTTCTTTTCTCTGCTCTACAATGAGCTTGCCTTGTAGGTCGGAGATTTGGAGACCGCAGGTGCATGGCTGATTACCATTAAAGTGCTTGCACTTCTAGCTTAAAGCCAAAGCAAAAGCAAGATGAGGAGGAGGAAAAATAAGAAGCCTCCTGACAAACAACTACGGCCACTATACAGCTGTGTGGTATGCTGTTCTCTACCTTTGCTTCTTTGTTGAACACACCTCTTAATTAATCATGACTAGTTGATAGATGGTGTGTATGGTTATTAATAAATTTATTATTTTAGTCTACTATTTGTTAGTGCTACTGGAGACTTATCGGCACTATGTACGTATCAAAAAAATGTGACCGACCATACTTAGTCATTCTTTTGTACTGTGGGTATTAACTAAATGTTAATCTTTCAACGGCAACCAAATCATGCATGAGGTATAATAACTTAGCAAACTTTCAATTCATTAGCATGCATACGGTTTAGCTTTTGTACTTTTACGTACATGCATGCTTGGCGTTGTACAAGTAGTCAAGTCCACCATCGAAAACATTATTACAAAACTAAACCATCTGAATTTGTAAGAATGTCAAATTTAATATGACCATTGGAGCCTCGAACGATAATAGATTAAATGAGTTCTTGCCATATTCTACCAGTTTGCTTCTTTCTTTCAACATAATGACATATATTGCATACTAATAATGATAATAAAAATATGGGATATAGTGGTATTAATTATAGCTTTTTGTCATGTATCTAACTATCTCTATACTTTTATATCACAGGGCCTTATTTGATTGGATGATATAGGAAAATGTCTTAATAAGAGGCAGGGTATACCACCTAGGTAATACTTTTGTACAATTTATTCCTTGGATCCACCATGCTGTTGATGGTACTCCTTTTGAGTTTGAGTATAACTGCATCATTGGTGTGGAGAGTCTTCCCCTTCACGCTTGGGAGGGACGTCTATTACACCCAGGTGGCAATGGAGGACATTGCCGTAGTGAACTTAGTTCATGCTTTAGAAAATTTCATCCATCAATCATTTGATACATGTCTCTTGCATGCATATATATATATATATAAAAATATATATATATATATATATATATATATAATCAGAAAAAATAATAAGATAAAAGATTAATGATCACCGAGACAGATTGAAGAGAAATGTACATCCTCTAGTAGAAACTTGAGTAGATATGGGTACCTCTATATCATCCCAAAGCAAGCTTTGTTCTTGATCTCACCATACATGCATGATTTAGACATGGTATCGTTTCTGACCCCATTTACCCCATATATATATATATATATATATATATATATATATATATATATATATATATATATATATATATATATGTGTGTGTGTGTGTGTGTGTGTGTGTGTGTGTGTGTGTATTCACAAAGCTAGAAAACAAATGTAACACCTCAGTGTTTAAGCATGCATTAGGCCGTAATTAATTAACCCTAATCATTCATCAGCATGGCATAAGTATCATCAAGCTTTTAATCCCTAAATGCATTTGTCATTTTATGTGTTGCATTGTTTGGTTAATTAATTGCTTGATCAATGGTTTAGTTAAGTTTTGTCTTGCAAATGACTTGATCAAGTTTGGATCCACTTGCCCAAACTTTGAAATGGTTTAGCAAAATTTTTATTGCAAAAAGTTTTGGTGGAAATTGGAGCAAAAAGAAAATAAATTGAAAATCTCCTTTTATGCCCTAAATTCAAAATGAATTTGCAATTCAAAATTTATTGAGAATTTGGAGTTGATCCTTAAATAAAAGTTGTTCGGTTTTGAATTCTCTACAACTTTTATTTTGGGCACTCTTTATGAAAATGCTTTTAAATTTGTCAAATGGTTGCATTTGAGTTTGATTCAAATTTTTCAAAAAAAGGGAAAAAGCTCAGCGCAACCGAGCAGGCCGTATTCGGCCCAACTCGGCCCGCGTCACGCGCCATTAGCCGCCGGCGGCCCACGCGTCGGCCCCGGCCGCCACCTTCGCCGTCGCTGGCAAGGCCGCGCGTGGCCGGGCGAGCTTCACCCGTGGACCCCACGCCGTCCGCTTCACCCCCTCTGCCTCGCCCGAAATGGAATGCCTCATTCTCCATTTCGCTCACTCGCCCATCACGCCTGCCTTGCCTCGCCCTCCGCTCTCCGCTCTCAGCAGCCGTGCCACCGTAGCACCCCGCCGCGGCAAGCCGCCATCCCTCCGCCGTCGTTTGCGCTCGCGCTTCACCCGCAAGCGCCACGGTCTCCGCCACCGCCTCTCGCACGTCACGGGCCACCCGGCGCCCGTTGCCGCCTCGGTAAGGGCCAAACAGCCGAGCGCCACCGCACGCCATGGCCGGAGCTCCATGAGCTCTGCGCGCCCCGCGACACCACCGCCTCGCTTCTCCTTTTCCTCTCTTAGCGCTTCACCATGCCCGCCGAGCCTCGAATCGAACCCCGCACGGTCAATTGAGGCAATGCGGCGCCTAGCCACCGCCGCACCGAGCTCGCCGGAGTTTTCCTCCGCCGCCGTGCCACCATGCACGTGGCGGGGGGCTCGCACGCCGCCTAATCCGCCACTTCGGCCCTAGGTCGGCTCCACCGTAGGCGCCAAGACGCGCGTGGTGCCCCGCTCACCCGAACCAACCGGCGCCGAGACGGCCACCGCGCCCTCCACGCCGAGCCGCCAAGCCGCCATCACCACCGCCCGTAGCTAGGGTTCGTCGCCTTCGGCGCCAAAGCGTGTCACCGGGTGCGCCTGCCGCCACGAAAGCAGCCGATGCACTAGCTCAACGCCCGGCAGGCTCGCCCAGCCGGCGGCTAGCGCCGCGGACCACCGGCGACCACCTCGGCCTGGCCTGTGGGGCCGTGGACCGCGGGGTCCCGCGCGCCAGTGACCCACGGTCCACTGGACCGAGTCCACGCAGGCCGGGCTTCGGCCCTTTTCTTTTTTATTTGATTTCGGAAAAAAAGATTTAAATGCTTTTTAATTTGTAGCCGGTGCAAATGAAGTCCAAATTTGCTGATTCTTGCTTTGCTAGGTTGGTAGTGAGTAGATCTATTCAGGAAAAATAGGAGGTGTATTTTTTGGTGAATATTTTCTGTGTAGATTTATTTAAATGCTTAAATGGCTGAAAACTGAGTAAATGCATAGTAAATAGAATATTGCTCAAAAAATGTGATTCCTGTTTTGTTAGTCTTGTTATGAGATGTACTTTCTGTGAAAAATGTATTTCATGCAGTTACTGTACAAAAATATTGGAATATGATTTTATTTCATTTCTGGGCAGATCCTTAAATGATTTTTAATAAAATAATTATAAGGAATTATGACCTGGTAAGTTTTGCTGACTGCTCTTGTGCTAGGAAGTTCTAGATAAAAATATGAAATCTGTTGTTTGACACTTTTCATAGTACAAAGTTGTGAAATGTGCATTTCTGTCCTGCTGCTTAATCTTTTTGTGTAGGCTGTTGTACTTGATAAAATGGGATGAAAATTTTACCATGGCTCTGTTATAGCATAGTGTAGCTCCTGTAATTTTTGTAGATTTTTCTAGACTGTTTATACAGAGGTCACAGTTCAAGCTTGTTTATTCACATGAAATGATAAGTATTGGAATTAAATGATTTAATGTGTTCTATATTACTTCTTGCGCATTTTTAATTATGTTATACTTGCTGGTCATGTAATGCTGTATCGTAACTGAAATGTGGTGTTTGGATATGAGTAGTGATATTTCTCTGTATTCATGTGATGTGTGTGTGTGTGTGTGCGCCTACACACCACTCTTCTTTATGCACTTCTCTAAGTGTTTAGAGAAGAGGTATGCGCATACTCGGTAGATGAGTTAAATTGCTAGTAGAGAGGAGATTAATCATTCCCATACATGAGCATCATGTGTTGTGCATTCGCCATACTCATACACGTGCATCGCATCATACGGGTTTCGCAGGGAGGACCTCCCGTATTCGAGACCGAAAGCAGATCATCCCTGAGGAGCCCCACCCCGAGGTTCCACAAGAAGAAGGCGAAGAAGAGCTGCCTGAGTGCCCTAATCACCGCGCGTCTGACTTCGAGCAAGGCAAGCCCCGGAGCATTTCCTTACCTATGCTTTCTAACAGTCTAATTATGCTTTATGATTGTTGCATTAAGTATAGGAGTTGTGTGACACCGTTGATGCATTATATCCTTGCTTACCATTGATTATCCCACCTTGATACACCCCCCGCTAGTCTAGGGCGAGTAATATGCTTAGCTTGCTTAGACGGGTAGAAGTCGGGTGATTTCCTCGTCATCCGCGAGTATAGGTGGTTACTTGCTATTGATGGAAAAGCTTATGTTGATATCATCGGTTGATGGTCCTAAGATGATAAATGGAGACCTGACCGAGTCTTATGGGGTTGTTGGACCATAGTGATTCCGTGCAGGTCGATTAAGGACCGCATCTGTTGTTGTACCCCAAGTCATATTGAACGCATGCCTCACATTTAGCCGGGCGGATAAGCACTTTCGACCGCGAAGCCTAACACTATCCGGGCCGGTTCTCGACCCGTTCGCACCATATATGGAGATGGATGGGGGGACCACGGGGCGCCAAGAGTAAGTCCGAGGTCCAAATTTGGTCGGGCTAAAGCGTCGGGCGGTCCCCTGGGGTGCGGTGGCTCCATGCGAGACTGCGCTTTGTTTCCGGATCGTGCCACGGTGACCTGTAGCTCACTTGGCTCGTGAGTGTGGTTTGTGTGAGGAATACCCCCGAGCTCGGTAGTAATCGATTCGAATCGCCATCGTTCTGGACAAAGAACACCTTGACTTGAGCTGCAACATCGTAGTAATGCTTATGGAATATGGTTAATGATGATGATGAGTTAAGCTGATGTTTATGGCTACGGTTACTACTTGCTTGCTTAATCATGAATAATATACTATAATGATGAATAGTATAGGTGCTTACCTAGCTTAAATAGGAATGATTAAGCTGAGCTGTCACTTTAAATATTACTACCGCTTTTATGCAAATGAGTCGAGCTACCTCCCGATAAAGCCTGTCATACTCCTTGAGTCTTTTACTTTTTTAGTCGAGACGGGTAAGTCTAGCTGAAAACCTTCTTGTACTCGGGTTTTTCCCTCTTGTTGTTTGTGCATCGGGCATACCTTCCACGAATGCTTGCGCCACTTGTCTTTTTTCCCCCCGTGGACTAGAAGACCTGGGGCAAGGTCAATCTCTACTATTCTCTCCAACATGCTTTTGATGGATAGGCGTGGCCTGGCACTTTATTTATCCGAAATGTGTGAGTTGGGTTGAGCTTCTAAAACTACTTTACTTCCGCTATTGAATTTGAAGACTTCGGTTTGTAATAACTTTATTTCCGCATTCGATGTTGTCGAAGCTATTTGTGAAATGTTGTAACGTGTGAATGGCAACGCTAAATTTGTACGATCTTGGTTGATGATGTTTGGTTTGAAATCCTTCGAGATTTCCGGACTACCGGGTTTATAACGGCTTAAGTGTGACAATTGCTTGCTTAGCGAGTGATTTTTCACTTATGCTTTTATAAATTGGTTCGGTTCTGATACACCGGCATCGAGCAAGGTTTAGCGATTACTGTTCACATGTCTATTTAAAACAAAGGATTTTGGTTTCAAAAGCGGATTTCAACTTATAGATCTATAAGTCTTTTGAGAAAATTCGTTTGCAAAACTAAGAGTGTGCCGGTGGTCATATCCTTTATGCCCAAATAAGGACTCTAGGTGGCTATTTAAGTACTAACTTGGGGGCTTGCATCATATTTTATTTTCACTTGCCCATGCAAAGAAGGTAATTGTATGGGTGCCATTCGCTTGGATGGTAATGTATGGTTCAAATGCCTCTACGCCTCGGTAAGTGGGGAGTTGTGAGAGCATGGTTGTCCAACCGGCAATCTAGGGGAGTGCTAGTGTGATACCGGGAAGTACTTACATGTCAAAACCATGTACTTACCAAGGTGTTTAATTGTGGGTTGTGCCGTCTGTTGAGACGATGCCGTCTTTGGACGAGGATCGGGTAGTTGTACTACATGTGCGTGTATTTGGGAATGCGCGTGCGTGTGAGTGCTTAATCTTTACTTTCTGCAATGCATTTATTCATACTGTTGGGATGGGCTGAAGTGGATTTTCTGCAGGTACATAACAGCGATTCGTGTAGAATGACTAGTTATACGCTATGAGAGAACGTTGTATGCCACCGTATATCCGCTAGAATTATTTTTGCTAAGTTTGTGAGAACGTAAGATACGTGCATACATCCTGTTTGTTCATCTCATGTCATTACATTTACCTTCCCTTATAAATTGATTACTTCTGCCCATTAAAATTTGGTTAATTAATAACTTGTCTCACCGGGATAAATTTCTGACAGATGGCTCGCACTAAGCAAACCGCACGCAAGTCCACAGGGGGCAGGGTACCTCGCCGTCAGCTTGCGCCACGCACTGTGATCAGGGAGGATCACTTTCTTGAGGAGTTTGGCATGCCCACGCTTCTCTGGAGGGTGCTAGGTCACGCCGGATCTGCCGAGGAGCGGCGGCCCGTCTACTCTCGGGTTACAGAGGAGCCACGTCGTGGAGACGACTTGGTTCTTTGTGGAGATCACTTGTTCCTCCACTCCACCCGGACTCCGAGTGGGATGGGTGGCGTGTCCGTGCCACTGGTGTCACTGCACAGGATGGGGCTAGCAGAGCCGCATTCCATGTGCTCCGCCAGATCATGGAGCGCTTCCCTCTGAGCCTGGCAAAGGCTTTGGCTGGGACTTTTCCTAGGGATGACCCTGCGGACACTGTTTGGGAACAGTCCCCTAGCCGAGCACGTTGGCCAGGAGTTGACGAGATTGATGGCAGTGATAACACAGCTATGAGTGCCATGTTTGCACTGATGCAGGCCTATGATGCTACTGAAACTACCATGTACAAGCTCAGTGACTGGAACAAGGCTATGTGGAAGAATGAGAAGAAAATGAAGAAGGAGCACTCGGACCAAATCCGAGACTTGAGGCAGCAGATGGACACCATCATAGCTACTAGAGACGAGGTTGAGGCAGATGTGAGAGAGGTCACCAGGGAGCTCGAGACTTTGCGCGCACGTGTTGCACGCTATGAGAAGTACGAGAAGAACGCCGACAGGATGATGGCCCAGTTGGTCACTGAGAGGAATGAAGCCCGAACGCGCCCACAGTGGGGCACGGGCTCTTTGACCCCTTGGCGATACATTGACGGGGCCGCACGGGGAGTACCACGTTACGTACAACCCGGGTTCATGGTCACCATGCGCTGGAGCTACCGAGATGGGCCGGGGAGTCATCGACCCGGTGGTGGCGGGAGGGCGCCGACCTTCCACCTGCACCCGAGCCTGCACCCGCGGCGGCGTTGTTAAGGCCGACGAGTCCGGCGTCGGTAGCGGCACGCAGTAGGCTAGTAGTTTCATCGCTAGTCGTAGTGGCGCTTTTGTCTCTTTCGTTGTGGGCATGTAACCCTTATGAGATGTGACTCATGTGTATTGGATCGTCATGTGTTGTGGTGCTATCTGAGCGCCTAAAGCCCGGTGTATGTATCTTTGGCAATTTTGGATGTTGTATGCCTCGGAGGATGTTTTTTTATTCAGTAATCTAATTAGTGATGTTATGAATTGTGGAAATGAATCTTTATGCACGTGTGTTGTTGAATGAATTGATTTTCTTCCAATAATTCATTGGCATGATTATTATATTAAACACAATGTTGTAACATCACCTAATGATTACTTGATGCTGAAATATGCGGATGGTTGGAACTTCGCCGTCTTTGCCGGTGGGTCCTTGGTTGGTGACGGATCGGCCAAGGAGGCAATGGTGATGGTAATGGCGGAAATGGTGGAAATGGTAGCAACGGAGGCAACGGAGAAAGCAGGGGGTAGCGGGCAAACCCCGGGGCCGGAACTGCCACCACCACCTCCACCACCATTGACCGGCCGAGCAACTTTTCCAACAGTTCCTCGGTAGTCGGTAACATGGAGGCCACGTTGCGCGACATTGCGGCAAACACCAGTCCACGGGGGCCACCGTGGCCGTCCAGTCAACCCAGTACAGCTCTTTCAAGGATTTTTACGGACACGGATCCACCCAAGTTCTTGCAAGCTAAGGGAACAGCTCGAGGCTCTCGAGTGGATCAACACGATGGAAGACAAGTTTAGTCTTCTTACGCATGACCAGACGCTGAAGGTTGAGTACGGGGCACATCAGTACGGGGGGGCCGGCCGGAATGTGGTGGTCTCATCAACGTGCCACTTTCCGCCAAACACTCCAATCACACAGGCGCGGTTTACCCAGATGTTCCGCGAAACTTATGTCCCACCGTTCGATGGCTATGAAAGTATCTGAGTTCATGAAGCTTAACCAAGGTAATAAGGCGTGAATGAGTACTTGCAAGAGTTTAACAACTTGTCACGCTATGCTCCCACCTATGTGGACACTAAAAGAAAATAAGATAGCTAGCTTCAAGAGAGGCCTCAACACCAAGATGGCCAAGACTATGGGCATCGGTTCAAGAGCTACCTTCAATGAGTTCATCGATGATTGCTTGACTCAAGAGAACAACAACAACTTGCACGCTTCCAAGAACCGCAAAGAGAAAGCTTTGAAGGAGGATCTTCTCGATACAGGCCTCCAATGGCTAATCGTCCGCAGATACCGCCCTCACCGGCCGGAATTCAAGGTTCCGTGCACCCGCTCCAAAGAGGAATGCTCCACCACCCCCAAAGAACCCGGAGGGGCTATCGCCCACACTGCACCTCAAGCTCAAGCTAAGGCTGGTGGTCCCTCGCCAATGCACTGGCTGTGCGAGGCCCGTGCTTCAACTGCAATCAACCGGGTCACTTCGCCAGAAATCGTCCCCTACCCAAAGAAGCGCACGACCTACCAAGCTCGTGCTCACCACACCTCCATAAATGAGATTCCCGAAGGAGAACCAGTCCACCGCGGGTACATTCCTTGTTAATAAGCATCCTGCGTTGTTTTATTCGATTCGGATCATCGCATTCTTTTTATGAGTCAAGCATATGCACGATCACATGAATTAGAACTTAAGCAATTAGATTATGGGTACCGCATCAGCTCCGCCGTGCTTTGATGTCCTATCTAATCGGATGCTTGAACGCGTGCAATTTTGAAATTAGAGATAAAGCATATAGGGGTTAATTTGGTAGTTCTACCTGGGTTAACTATGGATGTAATCTTGGGGATGGATTGGATGAAAGATAAACAAGTTGTGATTGATACCGAAATAGAACGATTACCCTCCGCGGATCCTGCGGGTCAAAACACTTTCTTTCAAGTGTTGTTGCCTCGAAGCTGCGCATATGACCAAGTTGACCT
>JADLZL010000062.1:0-19991 GCA_015844335.1 Chrysopogon serrulatus | reverse complement strand
CCATCATACATTCATCCCCGTTTGGCTTGTAGGCTTCGGCAGTTCCAGCAGCCACAACCGGCCACCGCAGCAAAGTAGTCAAGCAAAGGTATAAAGGCCATACCTAGTGCAGAGAGCTCCCGCTCTGTGCGGGGTCCGGGGAAGGGTGTCAGTGCCAAGACTTACCCGCACACTGTGTAATGTGCGGAGGCTGGGGCTCGAACCCGGGACCTTCCGGTCACAGGCGGTAAGACTCTACCGCTTGCACCAGGCCCGGCCTTCGGTTAAGCAATGGTATAAATCTGAAATTTAGTTATTATTCACTAATTGATTAATTGTTTATCACATCACCCCTGCTTTAGAAATTGTAGTTACTAATTAATTGTTTCTACAATATCACAAGAGAGGTTAAATAGATTGACAACATTATGCATTGAGAAGCGATTGTTGGATGAGATTGATATTGAAACCATCATTGGCGACTTCGCATCAAGGAATGTTAGAAAAATATTTTGAGGTAATTCAATATATATATATATATACATACAAATTATGAAACTAAGGAAGGTGTTATTATTGGCAGTGCTCATGGTAAGTGTTTGACAAGGAACACTGACGAAAAAAATTAAAGAATCATGCATGTGTAGAAGTGAACTGCAAATAGGATATGAGCTATTTTATTGAATTTTGCAAATATATAGCTCAACAAGGTCATGGCATTAATGAACTAACAAAAGTATATAATGCAGATGCTCATAGTGAAATAGACTATTCATGGTGGTAATAAACGGTAATGAAGCCAATGATTTTACAAATTGTCTATGGAATGATTGTGACAAGGTACATAAATACCATCTAGCCAATTGGGAATCTGTGGCTATGAGGAAGGAATATGGGGGCCTTGGAGTCCCAAATTTGAGAGATTTGAACATCTATCTTTTAGCCTCATGGATAAGGAGATATGATCAGGGTAAGGATAAGCTCTGGACAGAGCTTCTAGACCACAAATATAATAAGAATAAGCCTAATATTTTTCAGACCAGACACATTGGTGCTTCACATTTTTTCAAAGGGTTTATGTGGGCTGCTCAGGCGGCCAAAATAGGGTTTAGATGGGTTATTGGCAATGGAAGGAAGGTTAGGTTTTAGGAGGACAATTGGTTAGGCTCTTCCATTCTGGCCATCCAATATTGGAAATTGCATAGGTCGGTCAATGAGAAGAATAAAACTGTAGACTCTCTTTGGGATGGGTCTAATCTTAACTGTAACTTAGCAGAATGGGAGCAAAGAAATGCTTGATCTTTGGGAGGAAGTTTATCACTTAGCATCTACAATTAGATTAAGTGAGGCGGAGGATTCTTTGGTTTGGCAATTCGCATCAAATGGGACATACTCTATTCAATCCCTATATAAAGTCATCAATTTCAGAGGCATAAGACCAGTATTTATTTCAGCCATTTGGGACATAAAGACCCCCTAGAGTTTAGTACTTCCTATATCTAGTAAGTAAGAATAAGGTCCTGACTAGAGATAACTTGAGTATTAGAAGGAAAGTAAAAGACCTCACTTGATTGTTTTGTGTGGAACAAGAATTAGTGCGACATCTATTTTTCGATTGTGCAGTAGCTCGACAACTTTGGTCGGTTTTATCTAGTATCTTTGAGGTACAACTTGGAGGGTCTTTTGATGTTATAGGAAAATTCTGGTTAAGTAAAAGGTGTAATGGTGTGCTGAATACTTTCACTGCTGGTGCTGTATGGAGCCTCTAGAAACTTAGAAATGATTTGTGTTTTTAGAGAACATCGTGGAGGGGTATGGCTATCCTCCTCTACCAACTGGCGACAATGGTACACAAATGGGTGATCCTCTGCCCAGTGGAGAAGCAGGACATCTTCTCCTAGAAGGTGATGATGATTAAGGAAGCTACCCCACAAGTTGTCTAGATTCGGTGGAAGTAAGTGCTGGAATAGATCAATGGTGGCATGCTGCTGGAGGAGCAGGCCTGCAACAAGGCATTTGCGGGTGATAAATGTCAACTAAGAGAAGAAAGCAAGAGTCTAGAGCCTATTTGTGGGTGATATTGTGCTTCTAGTCGAGATAAAATCTATCCATTCATTTGCATTTCCTCTTCCCCTCATCCACAGGATCTTCTAGTCCGCACTTTTTCCTCGATGCTATCCACCACAAGGTGAAAGGTCCAATTGGCTAGAGGGGGTGAATAGCCTAATTAAAATTTCTACAAATACACTAGATGAATCGGTTAGTAACAAAAATGGCGCTCAAGCAAATTTTGCGCTAGCCTACAGGAGAGGGGGTTTGCAAGCCTCCTAACCAATCAACTAGTAACCTAATACACTAGAGCACTAAGAGTAATGTCCTTAGCAATCAAATTATTCTACACACCCTAATATGCTACTTGCACAAAGTAAAGAGGGGATTGATGTATGCAAACTGAGCCTTGTGGATGTAGCCAATCACCGTTTTGATTCAGTCAATAGAAATCCGGTTGATAATCCAATCAATTCAATAGAGACCAAGTGATCTCGATGGATCAACCACAAGAAGACCATGACAATGATTTATCTCCGAGGTTCACGTGCTTGCCAACACGCTACGTCCTCGTTGTGTCTGTTGACACTTATTAATGTATAATCTTTATTATCAATTATCCCTGTGTCATATATGAATATCTACTAGAATAGGGTTATTACTAATAATTTTCACGAGTTTTGGTGAATTGTATATTTTTCAGGGAATTATCCAGAAAAGCCGAAAAGAGGGATTAAAGTGCATATTAATCATGAAACTTATCCGCCACGGGAAAGATCACGATTGAGACATGGGAAGGATCTAGAAGACACCCGAAGCAGCGGGACCGGCAGACCCCGACAGGTGGGGCCGGCCGGCCCACCATGGCGCCGGGCGGCGCCCCCCTTAGGGTTTACCTCCCCCTTCTGGAAGCTTCCTCCACCGCCTTCGAGGAGTCATCTCAGCCCCTTGTTAAGTCGGTTTGATCCAACGGCGCACATTCATCCCACCGGGCTATAAATAAAGGGCCAGACCCCTTCTGAAAGGAGGCCAGATCAAGAGCTGAAGAGCCTGAGCATTAGATAGATATCCACTAGATCCAGGCTAGCAATCAAGATAGAGATTAGAGAGATAGAGTAGAGGAGTAGAGATTCGGAGGACGTTGGTATTTCTTATGCACAATTAAAAGATGAAGGATTCCGCAAGCGCATAGAAAACCATTGTAGCATTTTACCGGGAGTATTCCAGGTATCGTTATTTATATTTTACCACTGGGAAACAATGGATAGAGACATTGATAGTTCACCATCATGTATCTACTAACTAATACACCAACTAGATTAAAGTAGGGGTAAACGATATATTGATGATAGGAATTATGCATATACGACACACACGAGAGAATTCTATGATAAAAGAGTAAATAGCTAAAGTGAGAGGACAACGGGAGAGTTCAAGGTTCCTAAATACTTCTCTATTACTTGGGTTCTATGATAACTGATTTATGGAAGGTAAAGCAATCACACAATAACACTTCGGGACATCAGAACACTAGTCACGGAAAGAGGTGAGAAAGGGACTAGGAAGCTCCAACTACGGTCCTACAAACACCAACCCTAACATGGTGGAATACGTCGGCCGTCAGGGCTGTCACCACCTGGGGCTACCACAACTATATGTTGGACTGGGTGCAATCTCAGGTAATATATAGCCTAGACTCCATGTCTACACTACCAATTACTACCCTAGTCACAATTAATAACTAGAGCACCCGATACGGGCGGAGATCCTATGCTTAAGTATAACAACTATACTAACCAATTAAATGTAATGCATAAAAGTAAATAGAGAAGATAAAATATATTAAACCATAAGTCTTACAAAGAATAAATACAAAGACATACCAAAACTCGATGACTCTTCCGAAGACTCCTCCTCGAACCCTGGGCGTAGCGCCGCTCTCTCCCTAACTCTCAACTAGAACTACATTGGAAAGTCTAGCCCTAATTCTCTAAAGATGAGAGGTCATCCATTCGAGGGACGCCTCTACATCTACAATAATGTGGTGCCTTAGGGAGGGGGGTCTACCTCTTTATTTATAGTTAGAAAAGCCTCCACCTCTTCTGGACAAGCGATGTGGGACTAATTCGACTTCGGCAACGGTGGAGATGCAAACCCTAAGGCGGTAGGAGGCCGTCCATCGAAGCGGGCCTTGATTGGGCTCTGGAGGGCGCCGGCCGGCCCCGGGGTGGGGCCGGGCGGCCCCACCCTGTAGCAGGTGGGTCCCACCTTCGGTACATCGCCTTCTAGAGTCTTCTAGTGTTGGTTTCGGTGTAGAATTGATATCTTTTGACTCCGGACTCCGAATATAGCAAATGATATGTTCGTTTCGATCGTCTCGACGAGCCCGTCGCAATGGTGCTGTCCAATTCCCCATTTAAGATACTTTTATTTGATGAAAAATTGCATATTCCTGCAACACAAGTGAGAACACCAAAACTCGTGGAACTTGTTAGAATCAAAACCTACAACTATGCTTTATGGTTGATATCATGTTATATTGAGCAATAGTTGATGGTATAAAATAGGCATTAAGGACCGTCAACATGTTCCCCCAAGCTTACCCTTTGCTAGTCCCTTAGCAAAGCCTAACTGCTAAACTTGGATCAGGAGTTGCTACAATGCTTTCACCTCTCAAAAGTACACATGCTTTCAAACTGAAATTCTCCTTTGAATTATAGACAAAACTGCTCTAACTTTGAAACTTACCCATTTTACCATTAGCTATGGAGCTTTTCAACTTTTACGTGGGTCTTGAGTAATTGAAAGATAGAACAATTAAGTCAAGCACTATGTCTCAAATTCTTCACTAAACTAATATTCTAGAGTTTTTACAAGTTTTTAAAATAAAACTCAGAGCTTAATTGTATGACACCCTCAAATCTCTTATTGTATGTGATATTTATGGATCTCACTGAGGCATTTATATTGTCATGCCCTCCTACAACTAATTATTATAGTGGAGCTCATAGGAGTGGCATTAAACAAGAGCGAGCATACTTGCAATTCATATATTGTAAAGTCGAACAATGCATCCAAAGAGAGTCAAGTCATACAATCAAACCAAGATGTGCATGTGTATGGAGCATGGTGGATAGGTGTATATATGGTATTTAGTGGCTAATCCTAATTCTACTTTTGCTCCTAGAAAATAAATCTCTCTTTCTTAAATTTAGAACTTTCACAGGAAAACATGGGCTATCTCTAATCTTTTTTTCTCTCTTTTTTTCTATATATATTTTTTTAGGGAGGCGAGCATCTAAGTACCCATTGTTTTAATTGCCCGGACACTTGTCCATTTTTTTAACTCCCTCTTCTCTTTTTTTTAATACTTTTTCTTTTTCATAGCCACATGCATCCTTTGAATATAAAAAAAATTGGAGAGATAATAATAAGAACTTAGAGCATTAAACAGGGGTTGTCCTATAGGGTATATTTTTTTTTGATGTTTACTCCCAAAGTAGAAGAAAAACAATTTTAAGGTGAATCTGAATTAAAGTGAAAAATGATTGCGCTTACTCCCAAGGTAGGAGCAATACATATGTTGGTGGAATGTGTGCGTGTGATCTTGATTTTAAAAGCATGACAAGACTCTCATAAGGTATACAACAAAGGTTGACTAAACTCAGTGCAAAGCAAGCAGCATGATTGAGCAAAGGTTTTCCTATTCTAAATGTATATCATGTATGACTTTGGTAGGAATTCAAACTTTGTCATACAAGAGCTCATCATGTAAGATTTTCAGAGTTTTCAAAAGATAAATCTCTAGAACTTAGTATCGTTAGGAATAAGATAAATAGTAGCTCAGTCTTTCTTATATCATATCCCTCAATCACCTAGACTTAGCTTAAGCATATGCCTCCACAAATTTTAGGTTCAGAGTAAATTCTTATATCAAAACAGTCATATCTAAAACTCAGAAGAATTTAAGGTTAAAAACTAGGCACGTGAAAGGAATTACGACAGAGCACCTATTCATCATCTCCAAGATAAAATTTTATTGTTCTTTAGTTTTTATTTGACTCTTAATAAACTAGACAGAATCTATGATCACACTCTAAATAGCTAAAGTATCTTTATTTGATTTTAATAATTATCCATCTTTTTATTTCTTTTAGACTAATAGACTCACAAAAGACTCTATAGACGTGGACCTTCATGTGCCCACATATTTTTGGTATTTTATGACTATAAGATAGACTCGATAATCGCATAGGTATACTTACCTGATAACTAGAGGATGCTCTCCCCAAAATTTGGATGTTGTCGTAGTTGAGCATTAAAGCCGAGTGGTCCTCATAGAGGAGCTCATGTTTGTAAGAGCAAGTGTTGCCAGGAATACTTCAATCTCATCACTCAAGAAGTTACCTCCTTCACACAGAGGTCAGCTGTGTGTCGGAGAAATGTGCTTCGAGTGATGAAGATAAAGATTCCTGGGTGAGTTAGCTCTTGGAGTCATCCTGCAGAAAGCTCTCACAAAACACCAAAACTCGTGGAACGGTATTAGGATAAAACGTTAGTGGTTAGCCGTTTTAGAGGATTGGGTGTTGTGGAGGTTAAAAAGTATGTTTATGATAACAATATTGCAGCAGGATGCTCAATTAATTAATTTTTTTTGAATTTTATGGGTTTATATGCAGAAAGTACAAATGCATGATATGTATTTTTATTTTATAGGCCACCACAGTGAGAACTCCTATAACTTTTACGCTACAAGGGTTTCATATGGGGCTTAAAGTTTTTTTTTAAAGATGCATGAATGCAACCTAATGCATATCTATTTATTTCTATTATTTCCTATATAATACTAATGTAGAAAACTAAATATGGTTAAGAGAAAATAAATCATGCAATGTAAGAAAGTAAATATGAATAACTACCGATGTTACCTCACGGCGGGGTTCGATGTTTTGAATCCTCCGAACTGGACTCCTCCTTGCAGTAGTTCATTGATCGAGTACTTCGGTTTGCTTCTAAAGATGAGGATTGAGGTGGTGTCTCCACTAGTGGCTTTTCCAATGGTGGTGCCAACTTCTTCCTTTCTTTTTGTTAGCATCTCAAAGCCAATCTTTTGTGCATCCTTGTTACTAGTTTAGAACTCCCACTTGTAGAATTTAGGGAATCTCCCCACTCTTTGCTTGAAGAGGGTTCTGCTCATGAAGACAAGGTAGAGATCAAGTGCAGAAGCTCTATTGGTGGGAAAACACCAACAGAACTAGAAATTTATTTATTCTCTAACCTTAGGCACAATAAGATTGATGTCTTTTCACATTGTTCATTTACATCTTAGGTGAGAATATCAAAAGTATAAATATTGCATTTAAGCTTATGAGATAAAAAGAGTGGAGTTACTTAACCTATGGAAGGATTGTTCATCTTTATCATTATCAAATTAATATGATGACTATCATCTTCCAAAATAAGATATATCATATTTGAGCTCATTTGGTTAAGATTGAGATCAAGAGAATAGTGCTATGGTCTGTACTCCACGATCAAGAGGAAATGATGACCACTTACCTTTAAGATGTTACCTTTATTGCTAGAGCATGATGACACCATGAAGTGAAGGATAGATGATTTTTAAATGGTCTTTTTCCTTCCTTGCAGCTTGAGTTGATCAGTAGCATCTTGTCTCATATGTTGTACTTCTTTCTTACTCTTCTAGACTTTTGTTTCTCTCATTATTTCTTCTCTGCAAGGGATTAGTAGACAACACATACCCGAAGGAATATACTATTTATTTAAAATATGGATAGTGTTTGCCAAGTAGTTAAAGATTAATTTGTAGCCCATATTTAAATGATTCACCATTATTTCAAATTTTCCAAATAAGGTTAAGGAGAAGATATAATTTTAAAGAATACTTCTAACCTTGATTTGATTCTATGAAGTCTCCTAATATGATTTGAACATTTTTATACAGGAGCGGATAGTCTATATATACAACCACATTCTTATACAAATATGCTTTGATATTATAGTGTTTAAGTAATATTCTAAAGCATACTTATAATAGAGTAAGGAAGTTCAAAAGACTAGAGATAGAACCAAGAATATGTAGGTGAACCAAAAAGAGTATTTTATTTATTTTAAGTTTTAGCAAATTAAGCATGACCTAAGGTATAGATAACCATGACAATTAGCAATATGGTATAAGATGTTGAATGTAGTTTAAAGTTGCATGAAGCTTGGATAAACGTACCTTATGTCTTGCGGGGGTGATTGGTCCACTATCATGGCACCCTAAATAATGATTATAATCGATTATCCGCAAGCGCATAGATATATACTTGATCAGCACTTCACCAAGATCAACCCGGTTTTAATATCGAACCCAAAGGAACAGTAGGGTGAATTATGAAATAGCCCAATACTCTTAATCTAAAAGGGTACAAACAATCTAGAAAACTATTGAGAATGAGGAAATAGCTAATGTACTCTAGTTCTAACTACCGGTAAACTTTGTATAATATCGCCTTATCGGACCAAAGGACCTGAATAGGAGAAGAAACAGAGTAATCTACCTACCGCACACCTATAGGCCTATCAGTCCTATCAACGGAAGTGGACTACAGAGGATTCAACGCAGCTATAAAGTCACCTACGCGAGCTACCACTATCCTACCGATCGGGGGACATTCACAAGCAATCATAACCCGCACACCACGCCTACGCTACGAATACTACTCCGACCTAGGAGCTACCCAAATCAAAGTACTCAATATAGTATGAGTTGCAAACCAAAGAATGAATATAAACAAATGCTCACTTGAATCGAATGGTAAATACAAAAGTACCTCGTAACACAGCTCCGGCGAGGAAGTCGAATCCGACGAATACAGCACTCCCGAGGATGCTCCGACAGGCCGCGGGCTCCTCCGAATCTCTACTCTTCTACTCTATCTCTCTAATCTCTATCTTGATTGCTAGCCTAGATCTAGTGGATCTCTATCTAAAGCTCGATTCTTCATCTCTTGATCCGCCTCTTTCCGTGGGGGTATGGCCCTCCTTTATAGCCCTAAGGGGATTGATACGCCCGTTGGATCAAACCGACGTAGCAAGCGGCCGTGATGACTCCTAAGAGGCGGTGGAGGAAGGTTCCGTAAGGGGGGGCGGCAAACCCTAACCCTAGGGGCCGCCTGGCGCAGGGTGGGGCCGCCCGCCCCACTTGGCGGCCGCTGGCCCCCCCGTTGCTTCGGGTGTCTTCGAGTATTCCCCAACCCTCCGGTGATGTGTTTGCGTCGCGATCAAGTTTCGTGGGTAAATTAGCACTTAAATCCCTCTTTTAGGCTTTTCTGAAAAATTCTCTAAAAATGCACAAATCACCAAAAACTCGTGGAAATTGTTAATGGTAACCCTATTCTTATCATATATCAATGTCTCGGAAGTGGTAATTACTAATAAATTTTGGGTGATAACAGGTGTCAACAATTACCCCCATTACACTTAGGCTTTTGCTCGTCCCGAGAAAAAGGTTGGTTTTAGTAGAATGGATATACATTCAATGCGTAACTTAGAGATTAAATTATATAGCAACAGTCTAGTGATCATATATTATGGAATTCTAAAGTGTCTATCATGGATCCTCAAGTGATTGCGGAGTAAGAGAGCTCAAGACTGATTACTCTTTCTTTAATTATGTCTTTTGGAGTGAAGGTGTTTTTGCAAAAACATAGCTTCAACCCTCTCATTTGTAATGGCACTAATGGTAGAGACATAAATTGAATATATTTTTATAGCGAGGGAGAGAGATATCATATTCCTAGATCGAAAAAAAATTCTCACTTCTTGGCATATTATGTTGGAGGAACCATGAGTCTTTCTTTTGATGAGCACGTGCTCCTATTTCTTTCTTTCATCGAGGTTTCTGACACTTGTCCCTTTTTATTTCCTCGTGATCTATCTTTCTCGAGGTTTCGACACTTGTCCCTTTTTATTTCCTCGAATCTTTTGAATAGCTCATGCCTCCTTCACAATATTGCTCAAGATAGTGAATTTTATTTTTATTTATCTTATGATGCTGAATATGATAAATCTCTTCAACCAGAGCCATAATTAAAGTTGTTTTGATATAATTATTATTGATTCCATTACAAAGAAGAGTGAAGCTAAGTGTTTCAATTTTTTTTTTTTCAAAATAAAAAATCTCCAAAGACAAATTAACAGAAATTGAATAATCATTATCTTTGCTATCTTTCTCCCTACAATAACTTAGACAATCATGAAGCACTATAGAATTCAGAATATTCATGACTCTAGAAGGGTGTCATATAATTTATTTCTCTTAAGTCATGGATTGAATGGGTTTATTATTTCGTGAAGCATTTATTATAAAGAATAAAAGTTTTAATTAAAATTGAGTATATGTATTTGACTTGTAATTAACTCGAACCCCGACCATGACCGAAACGAAGAGGCGAGAGAAGGCGGGGGGCCGCCCGCCCCACCAGGGCGCCGGCCGGCCCCACCTCGGGGTCCTCAGCAGGGTCCCGCTTCACGTGTGCGGTGTTGGGTCGATGTCGCTCAATTACGCTATTTTTTCCGATCGTATTTTTGCTTCGTGATTAATTGTACTTCCCCACACTTGTTTTCCCCGCATACTTTCTCAAGAATATGTGGAGACAAAATATTCCAAAAATAGAGAGTAGAATAGATAACACACATTAATATAAAATAAGGCACTTTATTCATTTATGGTGGTGGTATAAAATAATTCAATAGACGCTTTAATGACCGAGCTAACGACGCCCTAGCTCATTAGGCTTTGTCCTAACAAAATGACTCAACTCGACCGACTCCTTTAACTAATCGGACTAGCGGAAGTGTGCCTTATTGGATAACTAGGCGCTTAATGCTGCCCTTCATTGTTGAGGCCCCGAATTATTGCTTTGAGGGCTGCAACCTCTTCTTCAAGCTTGTCTTTGTCGCGCTTGAGGCTGCGGATTAACTTGAGATTAACCCCAACCTTCTTTTCTACGCCATCTATGAGCTTGTCCCTCAGCCTTGTTAGATGTTTCCATCTCCTTGACAAGGTCGAGAGGCCTTCAAGCTTCTCGTTAAGAGTGCGTAGGGTTGGTGCCGGCCGCTTGGGAACTTTCTCCAAATGCTAATGCCGGTGCTGCTCTTTCTCTTAGGCTTTGGCTTAGGCGCGATGGGCTCAAGTAGCATATCTCATCGTGGTTTGCACGAACTCCTTGAACGGAAGGGCGAGCAAAGATTGGAGTACTTAGCGCATATCACCGCCCCTTCTTGTCGGTCTCGACCGCCACGAAGTCGCTCATTAGGTCTTGGTGCAAAGAGCCGGGTACCCTTTGGGGATAGCAATCGCTTTCCTTTAGCACCTCCTTCAAGCATCAGCCTTGCAGTGGTGGAGGAAGAGCAGATGGATCTTGCACGTAGTAGACTTGCTCATGACGCTGGGGATCATTGCAACTTGCTTCGGCGGCACGACGGCGAGAGGCTTCGGCCGCAGGCGAGGACGAGGGCCTTCGAATCATCGCCGGGGATGCCGTCGAAGTCCGCGCCATAGGAGACGACGCCTTTGTTCGCCATTGCTAATAGATCTAGATTGAGAGCTCTCTCTTTGAAAGGGAGAGGTGGCTGGTTATGGAATAAAGTTGAGGAGTTCTAGGTACGTATTTATATGGGTTTTCGTGAGACAGATGAGGATAAAACCTAGGTTCTACGGGATCCGCATTTAAAGGATATCCGATCGCGCGGGATAATAATACGCGAATATACGTAGGAAGAGTGTAGAAGGACGTGAGACGAGAGTCGGGACGAGGGGGGGCATTGGGGGGCGCCGACCGCCCCCATAGGGGCGCCGACCGCCCCCACCTAGGGCCCACTTCGGTGCCCTTCCGCTGGGTACTTCGACTCCTCCTATGTTTCTATTAGATGTATTTATGATAAAAATTTCGCACCAAAATAAAATAGAATTTAATAAGTTGGTAACTGGATGAATTCGATTTCATCCACTACTCCCCGAATTAAATGGCTCTAAATAAAGTTTAAGTCGGTGTCCATTTACCTTGAATAACGTACCTTCGCTTTGATTGTAGAGTTATTGCTCCATGTGGTGATGAATTTACAACGGTGAAAGGTCCTTCCCATTTGCTCCTTAATTTTCCAAGCCCGAATAATTTAAACCCGGAATTAAAAAGTAATACCTTATCTCCCCGGTGTAAACTCCTTCTTCTTGATCCTCTTATCATGCCATCTCTTCGTCCGTTCTTTGTAGATCTTTGAATTGTGATAGGCCTTTTCTCTCCATTCTTCTAATTCTCGATAATTGCATTTTCCTTTTTTCTCCGGCAGCCTTCTAGGTCCATGTTCCATCTTTTGATAGCCCAAAGAGCTTTATGTTCTAATTCGACTAGTAAGTGGCAGGTCTTGCCATATACCAATTGATATGGTGACATTCCCAAAGGTGTTTTATAAGTCTGTCCGGTATGCCCATAGTGCGTCGTAAGCGATCCTTCCATAAAGTTCCCATTTCATTCATCAAGCTTTTCGAGAATATTCTTGATTTGTTTATTGATGTTTCTGCCTCGCCACTTGTCTCGAGGATGATATGGAGTAGCGACATTATGTCGTATTCCATGAGCTTGTAGGTATAAGTGAAACTTTTATCGCTGAAATGTGTTCCTCCATCACTTATAACCATTCTAGGTGTTCCAAACCTTGGAAATATAACCTCTTCAAACATCTTCTTTGAGTGTTTTGAGTTAGCATTCTTGCATGGCATAGCTTCTACCCACTTGGATACATAATCAACTCGCCACCAAAATGTACTCATAATTCTTTGACTTCACAAAGGGTCCCATATAATCAATTCCCCGACATCAAAGAGCTCTATCTCAAGGTTGTTGGTGAGTGGCATAGCATCTCTTGCATTGATATTTCCGTGCCTCCGACATGCTCCACATCTTCTGATGAAATCTTTGGTGTCTTCATACATGGTTGGCCAAAAGAAACCACTCGCCAGATTTTTGCATGAGTGCGAATGCCCCATAATGACCTCCATATGGTGACGAGTGACATTTCTCGAATGATCTGCATGCCTTCCTCCACCGGTACACATCTTCTCGAGTAATCCATCAGCCAAGATACCCGAAAGAGGTATGGTGAATCCCACATGTGGAGACGACTTTCATAAATGAGTCTTTTCTTATTTTCTCCCCGGTGGCACGTATCCTCGCAACCATAAAGTTGACAATATTCGCGTACCAAGGATCTGTCTTGGTCACTTTAAACAAAGATGTCATCTCTTAATGAATCATTAATAGGTAGTTCCCGAGGTTCTTTGAAATACATCCTAGATAAATGATCAGCAAATGGGTTTTCTATCCCTTTTCTATCTTTAATTTCCAAATCAAATTCTTGCAGCAATAAGATCCATCTTATTAATCGTGGTTTAGCATCTTTCTTAGTGAGCAAATATTTAAGAGCAAATAAGTGATCAGAATAAACAATTATTTTAGCTCCAACTAAGTAAGACCTAAATTTATCAATAGCAAAGACAACAACAAAAAGTTCCTTTTCAGTGGTTGCATAATTTAATTGTGCTTCTGTCATTGTCTTGCTAGCGTAAACAATTGCATGATGCGTTTTATCTTTTGTTTGTCCTAAGACTGCCCTCCTACAAAGATAATCACTAGCATCACACATAATTTCAAAAGGTAAAGACCAATCGTGGGGTTGAATGATTGGTGCCGATGTAAGTGCTTTCTTAAGAATATTAAATGATTCTAAGCATTCTTCATCAAACTCAAAAGGTACATCCTTAGCTAACAATCTGGTCATTGGTCTAGCAATTTGTGAGAAATTCCTTATAAATCTACGATAAAAACCACAATGACCAAGAAAAAAATCATGGACTCCTTTTACATTAATAGGGGAGGTAGTTGTTCAATTACTTCAATTTTAGCCTTATCTACCTCTATTCCTCTTTCTCGACACTAGGTGTCCTAACACTATTCCTTCTCTAACCATAAAATGACATTTTTCCCAATTGAGGACTAAGTGTTTTTCTTCACATCTTTGCAAAACCTTGTCTAAATTCTTTAGGCAATCATCAAAAGTTTTTCCATAAACTAAAAAATCATCCATAAAAACTTCCATGATTTCTTCTATCATATCGTAAAAATATAGACATCATGCATCTTTGAAAAGAAGCGGGTGCATTACATAATCCAAAAGACATTCTCCTATAAGCATAAGTTCCATAAGGACATGTAAAGGTGGTTTTGCTTTGATCATCGTGGTGGATAGGAATTTGGTGATATCCTCGAGTAACCATCAAGGAAACAAAAGAAAGAATGATTTGCTAAGCGCCTAACATCTCATCAATGAAAGGTAACGGAAAATGGTCTTTCTTTGTTGCTTTGTTTAGTTTTCTATAATCTATACACATTCGCCATCCAAAGGATGCTTCTTTAGGTATTAATTCATTTTTATCATTTTGGACAACCGTCATTCCTCCCTTTTTAGGTACAACTTGCACAGACTTACCCATTCGCTATGCGGCATGGGGTATATAATCCCTGCATGCAAAAGCTTTAGAACTTCTTTCTTTACTACATCCCGCATCGCATTTTGAAGTCTACGCCGAGGCTCTCTTGAAGGTGTAATTTCGGATTGGTAGGTATGCGATGGGTGCAAAGAATGGGCTAATCCCTTTTAGGTCTTGGAGTGAATATCCAAAAGCAGCTCTATGTTTTTCTAAAACAATTATTAATTTATAAGTCTCTTCATCGAAAGTTTATCGCTTATAATTACAGGATATTCTCGATCATTATTTAGAAAAGCATATTTAAGACCGATGGTAACGGTTTGAGCTCAATAGGAGGTTTAGGTGGCTCTAGTAATTCATCAAGAGGTTCAGGATCAACAAGGTCCTCCTCTTCTTCATCGATGAAGAACTGGGTATTATCTTCTAAATCGGGTTGAATTAAATCATTGAATTCAATAGCCTTAACCTCTTCTATTGATCTAATTCGAAGGGGCTCTCGCTTTTAAATTTTACCGCATGAGTTATAGGTATCGAAAAATTAAATCCTTTCCCAAGTTGAACATTTAATTTACCATCACGACCTTCTTGAAGAAGTTTTATTATGGGTACTCCAATCATTACATCAAAATCCCACACATCAAAGATATAGAAATTTAGCAAAATGCGGAAATCATTAATAACAATAGGAAGTGCACTCAAAACTCCTAAACTAGGAATAATATGTCCCGAATAATTTTTAAATAATTTATTTGTAGGAATTAATGGTATGTCTTTCAAGAATTTTCTAGCAAAGGTATATGACATAATGTTGACTCCTACAACTGATTATATAAAGCTTCAAAGGGATATGAATCTACTTGTAACTTTATACTAACAGAGGGTGAAATGAGACGAATTACTTCAGGGGATTGCTCAGATTCTATCAACCAATCATCTCCCAAAATAAAAATCAATTCCCTTGCTATTTCTCTTAGAAATTTTAAATCATCGATGTGAAAGATTAGAATTGAAATCTCTAGAATGCCGAGGTTGAATAATTTTACGATAAAGTGTAGTATTCCCAAAATCATTAAAGAAATCATCCTCTATTTCAAACATCCACTCAGAATTTGGAATTATCTTATTAGCTAGCTTAGGTTTTGATTCAACTATAAATTGAGATGAATCGTAAAAAAGTTCATTTTCAGCTAAATGAGAATTTTCTTCTAACAACTCTTCTTTTTTTCTGGGAGATCATTTAAAATATTAGTAAGAATAGTTTTAGCATGTTCAACAAGAATATGCATAAATGCTCCACCCGAGGCCAAATTAAGATATTCCTTATTTCTATCATCAAGGCCTAAAAAGAAATGTTGTAAAAGCATGGGTTCTGGTAAAGCAAGATTAGGTCCAGAATTTACAAAACCATCGAAACGATCCCAAGCCTTGCCTAGCGATTCATTGTCTAATTGTTTGAATCCTATGATTTCAAATCGAAGTTTAGCGACCTTTTCTACTGGGAAGAATTTAAGACAAAAGTATTTTCGTAATGTTTCCCAATCTCCTTGACTACTCCCAACATGGCGATTATACCATTTCTTGGCTCGCCTCATAATGAAAACGGAAAGAGTTTCCATCTTAAAGTTTCATCGGCCATGCCTTTAATGCTCGACATGAACATGTCTCGCTCAAAAAATCGCTTAAGTGGGAATAGGGGTTTTCGCTAGTATTACCGTAAAAGATATGTTCCCCGAACTAATTTAATTAATCCCGGCGTAGCTCATAGCCGATGATGTGATAGGTTTAGAAGATTCCATTGGTCGGAGGTACGATCCCGATGGTGCTCCATATTGATATAAAAGTTGAGATTCGTTTTCCATAATATATTTTTATTTTTGTTTTTTTTTTATATAAAAGGATAACTATAGACTAAGATAGGCTAAATCAAAATCAGCAAACCGTTCCCGCAACGGCGCCAGAAATGCTTGTTGGTATAAATTAACTCGCACCCTAAATAATGATTATAATCGATTATCCGCAAGCGCACGATATATATACCGATCAAGACTTCACCAAGATCAACCCGGTTTTAATATCGAACCCAAAGGAACAAAGAGGGTGAATTATGAAATAGCCCAATACTCTTAATCTAAAAGGGTACAAACAATCTAGAAAACTATTGAGAATGAGGAAATAGCTAATGTACTCTAGTTCTAACTACCGGTAAACTTTGTATAATATCGCCTTATCGGACCAAAGACCTGAATAGGAGAAGAAACAGAGTAATCTACCTACCGCATTACACCTATAGGCCTATCAGTCCTATCAACGGAAGTGGACTACGAGGATTCAACGCAGCTATAAAGTCACCTACGCGAGCTACCACTATCCTACCGATCGTGGGACATTCACAAGCAATCATAACCTGCACACCACGCCTACGCTACGAATACTACTCCGACCTAGGAGCTACCCAAATCAAAGTACTCAATATAGTATGAGTTGCAAACCAAAGAATGAATATAAACAAATGCTCACTTGAATCAGAATGGTAAATACAAAAGTACCTCGTAACACAAAGCCCGGCGAGGGAGCCGAATCCAGATTTAATACAGCCCCCGAGGATGCTCCGACAGCCGGGGCTCCTCCGAATCTCTACTCTTCTACTCTATCTCTAATCTCTATCTTGATTGCTAGCCTAGATCTAGTGGATCTCTATCTAAAGCTCGATTCTTCATCTCTTGATCCGGCCTCCTCCGTGGGGGGTATGGCCCTCCTTTATAGCCCTAAGGGGATTGATACGCGCCGTTGGATCAAACCGACGTAGCAAGCGGCCGTGATGACTCCTAAGAGGCGGTGGAAGAAGGTTCCGTAAGGGGGCGGCAAACCCTAACCCTAGGGGCCGGCCGGCGCAGGGTGGGGGGCCGGCCCCCACTTGGGGGTCGGGTGGCCCCTTGGCGTTTTTGCGGCCGCCAAGCCCCCCACCAAAACTCGTGTCTTCTTATCATGTATCAATGAGTATTCCCCAACCCTCCGGTGATGTGTTTTCACGCTTACGCGATCAAGTTTCGTGGGTAAATTAGCACTTAAATCCTCTTTTAGGCTTTTCCTCGAAAATTTAAAAAAAATGCACACAAATCACCAAAACTCGTGGAAATTGTTAATGGTAACCCTATTCTTATCATATATCAATGTCTCGGAAGTGGTAATTACTAAAATTTTGGGTGATGATTTTTTTCTCCAATCTACACATGGTTAGTGATATATATAAATGTTTATACATACCGTGGCAAGGCTTCATTATTGATGGATCATGTATGTTTAGGCACCCCGAGTTCTTCAAGATTCCTATGTCCAATGGAATTTCGCTTATTCCAAATTCAAATTCAAAAAATGGGGGTAATCCTACTAAAGCTAGCGGTAAACTAGATTAGCAGATATCAAGATCAATATCAAAATCTTTACGCCAATTATTTCCCGAAGAACGGCGCCAAAAATTGCTTGTTGGTATTTCTTATGCACAATTAAAATATGAAGGATTCCGCAAGCGCCTAAAAACCACCGTAGCATTTTACCGGAGTATTCCAGGTATCGTTATTTATATTTTACCACTTTGGGAAACAATGGATAGAGACATTGATAGTTCACCATCATGTATCTACTAACTAATACACCAACTAGATTAAAGTAGGGGTAAACGATATATTGATGATAGGAATTATGCATATACGACACACACGAGAGAATTCTATGATAAAAGAGTAAATAGCTAAAGTGAGAGGACAACGGGAGAGTTCAAGGTTCCTAAATACTTCTCTATTACTTGGGTTCTATGATAATTGATTTATGGAAGGTAAAGCAATCACACAATAACACTTCGGGACATCAGAACACTAGTCACGGAAAGGGGTGAGAAAGGGACTAGGAAGCTCCAACTACGGTCCTACAAACACCAACCCTAACATGGTGGAATACGTCGGCCGTCAGGGCTGTCACCACCTGGGGCTACCACAACTATATGTTGGACTAGGTGCAATCTCAGGTAATATATAGCCTAGACTCCATGTCTACACTACCAATTACTACCCTAGTCACAATTAATAACTAGAGCACCCGATACGGGCGGAGATCCTATGCTAAAGTATAACAACTATACTAACCAATTAAATGTAATACATAAAAGTAAATAGAGAAGATAAAATATATTAAAGCATAAGTCTTGCAAAGAATAAATACAAAGACATACCAAAACTCTGATGACTCTTCCGAAGACTCCTCCGGAACCCGGGCGTAGCGCCGCTCTCCCTAACTCTCAACTAGAACTACATTGGAAAGTCTAGCCCTAATTCTCTAGAGATGAGAGGTCATCCATTCGAGGGACGCCTCTACATCTCCAATAATGTGGTGCCTTAGGGAGGGGGGTCTACCTCTTTATTTATAGTTTAGAAAAAGCCTCCACCTCTTTCCTCGACAAAGCGATGTGGGACTAATTCGACTTCTAAGAACGGTGGAGATGCAAACCCTAAGGCGGTAGGAGGCCGTCCATCGAAGCGGGCCTTGATTGGGCTCTGGAGGGCACCGGCCGGCCCTGGGGTGGGGCCGGGCGGCCCCACCCTATAGCAGGTGGGCCCCACCTTCAGTACATCGCCTTCTAGAGTCTTCTAGTGTTGGTTTCGGTGTAGAATTGATATCTTTTGACTCCGGACTCCGAATATAGCAAATGATATGTTCGTTTCGATCGTCTCGACGAGCCCCATCGCAATGGTGCTGTCCAATTCCCCATTTAAGATACTTTTTATTTGATGAAAATTGTATATTCCTGCAACACAAGTGAGAACACCAAAACTCATGGAACTTGTTAGAATCAAAACCTACAACTATGCTTTATGGTTGATATCATGTTATATTGAGCAATAGTTGATGGTATAAAATAGGCATTAAGGACCGTCAACACAGAGGAGTCCCGACCTGTCAGAGCTTCTTCGTAGCTGTATTCGTCTGGATTCAGCTCCCTCGCCCGGAGCTGCGTTCTGAGGTACTTTTGTATTCGCCATTCTGATTCAAGTAAGCAATTGTTCTTATTTGTTCTTAAGTTTGCAACTCATATTGAGTACTTTGATTTGTTTAGCTCCTAGGTCGAAATAGTGATTCGTAGCATATACGTGGTGTCTGGGCTATGGTTGCTTGTAGATGTCCCCTGATTAGCTGGATAGTGGTAGCTCACGAAGGTGACTTTATAGCTTCGTTGAATCCTCTGTAGTCCACTTCCCATTGATAGGACTGATAGGCATATAGGTGCCTGGTAGGAGAGAACTCTGATTTCTGCTCTTATTCGGGTTACTTGCCCAGTTAGACAGTATTATACAAAGCTTACCGGTTGTCGGAACTAGAAGTCATTAGCTATTTCCTCATTTTTAATAGTTTCTAG
>JADLZL010000061.1:0-10650 GCA_015844335.1 Chrysopogon serrulatus | reverse complement strand
ACTAATCCTTCGTGCGGTTAGGAGGCAGGGTTGTCGTCGCTCTGCCGAGCGTGCGACCTGCAAACAAGGAAAGAAAAACGCATTAGAAGGAAACGTCACATAGAAGGAAACAGCCAAGCAGCCAATTACGTGACAGCGCATTGAAGGAAACATGCATAAAGCTAGCTAATCACATACGTATATCTCGTCACCACCATACCTCTCGTCACCACCATAGGGACGTGCCCCTGTGATCTTATTTCATCTCGTCATCACCATACTGCTCGTGTCCATCCTCAACGGTGCGGATCGCCGCCAACTAGGGCACGCTGAACTCCACTCGTGTCCATCGTCGTCGAGGAGGAGCCGGTGAGCCCGACGGTGCGGATCGCCGCCGACCAGTGCACGCTGAAAATGGCTCGAGTCCATCATCGTCGTCAAGGAGAAGCCGGTGAGCCCGACGGTGCAGATTGCGGCCAACCAGTGCATGTTGATCCCCTTGTGCTCGCGGTCATCATCATCGTCGTCCAGGAGGAGCCGGTGAGACCGACGGTGCGGCTGTTCTGGGATCGGCCTCGGCACGCCACAACGTGTCTGTGATCGGCCTCGGCATGCCGGTGGACCGGCCGCCGCTGTGTTCCGGGGTCCTCGCCACGTCGCGTGCTACCACTGCCGAAACACACCCTTCTCGCCTGCCTCACGCTCGGATCAGCTCGCCTCCAGAGTTAACGTGGTATGTTCCTATACGTTCCAACGCCATTCACTCTGGTGTCCGAATTAGCCCGTCCTAATCCACATTTGGTAAAACCCGCCCCGCGCGAAGATCCCTGCGTTCCTTGTCTCCTTCACGCCGCCCTCACGAGAACTCGCCGCCTCCATCGTGGTCTTGGAGCCGTGGTCTGATGCTCTAGGAGCATGGAAGTTATTTATGCTTAGAGATTTCCTATATTTTGAGTGGGTGAATCAAATTATTTTCTCGCATAATCAACAAACATATTTCTTCTCTTTCATCTGCATCAGCTGAGCAGTAGTCCATTGTATGTAATAAAAATAATATACCACTTTTTAGGCAATGGCGAAAATAAAATAATATTGGTGCAATGACTTGACTATGCCAGAGGTAATGCATTTCAATGAGTACATGTTCACCTACGGCGAAGTGAATCTTTGTAACTATTACACCATTAGGTTTTAGAGTAATGCATGCATGTACAACTGTTATTTTTGAAAAAGGCATCCACGTTATTATGTCTTGGTTTCATTTATCCAAGTTTAGTTGATGAGCGATGAATCCGGCACAGCCAGCTGATGAGCGAGGACAACGACAACGCAGAGTGAACATCGTTATCGCCACCGAACGCACCCGCAACAGATACGCGTAGCACGTCGAGGGAACGCCCGAAGAGCAGGTCCTCACCACGTGCCACGGTCGTCCAAGTATGACCTCTCCTCCTCTCGCCTCTCGGTTTGGCTTCTGCGCTGCGCGTGCCTGTAACTCCGCCTCAATTCCTTGTACTCACGCACGTGACGGTCAACAAGAAGTCAAGTCGTTGAGAACAAACCCTACGTGGTTATGTCCCTGCGGCACGGAGGCGACCACGCTCATGTCTCACGCCTAACGGAGATGAGGTCGGAGGTGGATGGCAGTCTCGCATCGCGGTAGCGGACAGGACGTCGGGTCATCCGTCGTCCATAGTCGAAAGTGCCAAGCCGACCGGCCATAGCCGCAACAAGCTAGGGAGCTACGCGCTAGGCCCGAGTGCTCGACGATCGAAGGCCACCCACCACGGCACTGGCATACAACGTTTTTCTCATTTGTAGTTGTAGGTTTGATCTTCTTATTTCTAAAAAACTTGTACATACTTCTATTTATTTATTTATTTATTAATGATGTGTTTGTAGTTCGTGAGTTCGCTCAACAGATACGTTAGTATAACATAGTTTGTTTTATAGTTTTGTGATAGATTTTTAAGACACACAATGTTGGCTATGTGACGAATACTAACCTATTTACATTTGTACTCGAACATGTGTACAAAATGGTGTGGAGATGCAGCGAAACTTATTTTTGGATTCATTGTGGTGCACAAAAAATAGATATCAAAGATATCTTCCTACCGATATAAAACATTGTTTTAGACGCATCATTGAAAGGTCTATATTGTAAAGTATGTGAGTCTGCGACAATGTCATTCCGTGATTGTGTTAATTTCACTATGTTTGTCTTTACGATTAAATGTCACTTTTGCAGCAGGTATTTAATTTCATGGTATTATTAACTTATCGTGGGATCTATATATTTTTAAATCAAAAGTTGTTGTCCCGTAGCAACGCACGGGTATGCTACCTAGTTATACATATTGGTACACAAGGACATGACAGCATTATATGGTCACAAAATTGTACAATTTAGTTCAGCGTGCCTTTTTTTTTCTTGTTCTTGTTCCCAACCCTTTTTGGCCCAAAAAGGAGCTGTAAACAAAAACTGAAGTCCTGAGAAATGCAGTCAGTGTGATTGGAAGCTGAAATCTTCGGCACAAGATGATCCAAATGCTGCTACACGCTTGATTGCAACCACACATCAGAATACAAGGACTCAAAAACAGGAAGAGCTTGTGCTACACGATCTGATCACCACCCTTTGCCTATGAGCCACACCCAATCGAGAACGGCCCCGCAGAAGATGCCACCCAGGAGGCAAAGCACAAGCAAGTTGCCCAAAGCGTTCTGTTCTGGTCCCTGCAGGCACCATCGTGTACACAGCTTGATCAGATGTTGCAAAAGACAAAAGTGATTCCCTCATGCTGAGCTGAAAGCATCTATAAACTAACCTTGTATCCTTTGGGTGCCTCAGTGAGGACACACACGGTGAGATAGCCATTGCTCAAACCGAGGAACGACGTTTGCATGATCATCCAGCCCCGATCGCCATACTTTGCAAAGCAGTAGTAGAATGCGTGAACGAGCAAAGAACCGTGAAATGACAAAGAACTAGAAGACCCTTCCGAGACCTCGGCTTGATTTGTTCAATCGTGGGTACGTACCTTCCAATCAGATCCCACACGTTATAGCTTGCAATCAAGATGAGAGCATACCTGCATAATGATGTGACATGGTGTGAGTGGATCCTTTCGCTTTGCTAAAGTAAACTACAGAAGTTCAGATAGTACAGTACCAAGATCCCAAGCTGTGTGATCCAAAGATCTTCAGCTAAAAACCTGGAAGATGGACAAAGTCAATATATAGATCAGGAACATGTCCAAAGTGCATAGTCTATGTTCTGTAGTAGCAGTTGCTTTGTACTCAAACGCTCCACACATGCAGGGTCTTCTTCGGACTGAAAAGATCAAGAAAAAATAGCTTCGACAGATCATATGCAATTATAATAAACTTGAAGGGAGTTAAAAAAATGCCATTGGATTTTGGCTATTTTCGATGCCACCAGCAGCAAGATCAGCAGCTACCGTCAAAGATCCCTCTGAAGCTGCCTTTGAACGATAGAACTTCACAATTGGCAGCTTGGGAAAGACGAAAGCATATAGCAGGACACATAGCAGCTCAAAGAAGCATGCTATTGAGGAGAAGAGCACTGTATAAATTCTAGCCCAAGTAAATCGATGAAGTAAACAGAGGCAAATTTAATTTTATCAACAGGTTGATCAACATACTAGCTCCTTTGCGAAGTCCATCTCGTGAATTCTCGAAAAGTCGCTTTTCGTTACAAGCCTCGGCCAGCAGGTTATCGCTCACGATCCGATGCAGCCAAATTCAAATAAGAAGGACTAAAAATAATAAAATGGATCAACACATAAGTCAAGCTTACGCTTCAAAATGTGTTTCTTGAATCTTTCCAAGAACAAAAGATTCTTATCAAGTGATACCGGATGAACTCGGGCACATCGAGAGAGATCACCCGTCATCCCACCTTGCACATGACCATCAAGAACCCCAAAAGCAAAGAAGAATGATACATATGCCAACAAAGGGGGCAATTCCACCTCTTCCCCCCGAAGTTGCAACATCCAAATTAAATGTTTAAGAGAAGATCGGAAACGTGAGATATGATGGTGGATTAACTATTCAAACAAGAGCGTCCCAATACAATTAGTCATGCTTACAATGATTACCGCAAATGAGCTCAAGAAGAACAAAATGTGTACCCCACCGTTGCGCAACCTAGTGTTGACCTTTGCCTCATGATACGTGAATATGGCGCTTGTGGCGAGGGACGAATGGTTGATATGTCGGTGTAACAACTCTAGTGGGGTGATACTTCGAGTTCGAAAGCATAAAACATTATATCATTTAATATCAGTAGTTTCGACACGCTTGGACAAAGTAGAGAACAACAACATGCATATCGTCTTTGGGAAGAGGTATGTGTAGTAATCTTCAATAGTAAGCATGTTTATTAAACCCAAAGAGGCATCCATTTCCCGAAGCCAACAGATGAAAATGCCCCAATGTTTTCCCCGTGATTAGTATACCATTGTTGCGTAAAACCAAAATATATAGAGTGAAGGTTTACAAGGACCATTGCACCGAGGAGAGCTAACACACACCGATTTACAAAGAGTGCGGGGGTCTTCTTTCTCGTATGCCATGTTTTGTAGTCACTTTGATGGCCCCTATAGATAAAAAAAAAACACGAGAGGAAGAGATCACACAAAGATATGTCAAATCACTTGGAACACAAAGAGTACTTATGGAGATGGCACTCTAAGATGAAGACCTGTGAATCACACATCGAAAAGCAAGGGAAGCATATATAGACGCATCGACTAAGAAGTTTACAAAGAAAAAAGAAATAAAGAGCGTACTAGAGGCTGCACCCAAATGAGGGAAGATGATAAGCTTAGATGAACCAAACAAATAATACAGACCGGATCATGTTTAAGTATTATTATACGATGCTTACTTAGATGAACCAAACAAAGAAATACGACCGGATCTTGTGGAAGTATTATTATACGATATGCTTACTTCATATGTTGACTCTAGCGGGAAGGGGATCACAATCACATCCACATGACTCTTGGCAAGCAAAAATGGTAATGTTCAAGTGTGGCAAGTGGAAGTATTTTAACATTTTGAGTCTTGGGCCGCCCGCCCGGGATAAAAGAAAGGTTCGTTGAATCATTGCGGTATTTTTTTTGCAAGGATCGTTGAACCAATGCATGAAGAAGCTCTTGCATTCACATTAGTACATTGCAATCCATGCTCACCAATCGATCCATGCTCACCAATCGTTGCATAATTGTATGGCCCCGAATCCACGCAACCGACGCAAAGCGTAATCAGAGTGAGTTTACGCCTTGCCTAGAGCCCATGCCAACGGATTTTTGGTATATCAATCAGCAATTCAGCACCGGGGACAAGGCTGTGGTACCTTATTAGTGTCATCCATATGATTTGGTCGCAGAGAAATTGTGGCAGAACCTTCTAAATTATATGGCCCACAAGCACCTGACATTGTCCCTAAGACCTCTGTCACCATACTTGTGTACCATGTAACCTAGAATGTTCTCGTCGGGTGGATCCCCGATAAACCACAATTCCTCCAGATCGATACTTACGAGACATCACAAGATATTACAACAGTTTTTCATACAAAATACCGTAGTAGCGGAAGACTTACAATAACTTAATTTACAAAACTTTTGTCAAACTTATACAAACCGTAGTAGCATTATTACAACACAAATGGAAGTATCATTATATAACTTTATTACAAACACACAACGAAAGCGCCTGTCCACGGGCCACACAATCTACTCCTCAGCAGACTCTTCCTCGATCACCGTCATGCAACAAGGGCCGTGGCACACTTGTCCATGCGGTTCACCCGCAATGTGGGTCGAACAAACCCCGAGTACAAAAAAGTACTCCGCAAGACTTACCCGACCAAAAATTGGGGAGAAGACTCGGGAATGCCGGCTAATGGGAATCAAGGTAAGGCTTTAACAAGATCAAATGACACCTTTGCCAAAAAGAGACTAAGCCAATCCTTATCAGACTACATCAATCACTTGTCAACCATGTACCGGATTCAAAACTTTCCATCATCAACTTCCATGATTACTACGATGCCTTGCTTGGATCACGGCCCCATATCGTGGAGCACACGACGATTCGAATCGCTTATATACCCAAATTGGGGCTTCCTAGCCACACGATGTATGCAGGACCAAACATCTCACATACATCAACTCACGCTTGCATTTCTCCCCGCCGAACGGGTCCTAGCCACGAAAAGTACAAGACACCATTTTCCTACGCCACGGTCCATAACCGGCCGACGGTATACCCGTAGTATGGGTACACGCTTACTTTTCGTGCCGGTTGTCCGTTCTCGCATAGATCATACAAGGGAGCTTACCGCCATTAGCATGCGAATTAGTACTATCCAATAACCTCATGATCCTGGGGCGAGCAACGAACGGTGCTTAACCGACTCACAAGTAGACGACACTACACCAGGGGCACTAGCCCCCTCCCTGCAAGTCACTCCACCCGGCCTCAATTTACTTATCATCATGCTCTTGTTGCGTACCCTTGATCCGATCAAAGTGAAGGGATACCAACAAGTAACATCGGTTTTCGTAATTGCCCTTAAGGGGGAACTTTTGTTATCACACCTTTAAAAATATTTCATAAAGCTTGTGCTATTTGCGGGGCTAAGCATGCACTAGCATTTTCGAAATCAAAACAGGTATCCGTGGTATATATCAAGGTACGGTAAATGCATCAAATAAGGATATCACACAACTCCTCAAGTTACCTAATGCATCACATCATCAACATATAATATAAAAAGCTTTTCGAAATACAAGGAAGGGTTTAAATGCATCCGGGGCTTGCCTTGGGGTTTGACGGTTAGGCTCAGTGATGACACCAAGTGAGATCGGGACCAACCTCTTCACGCCGAACACCTTCTTCGACGACGGCACGGCTACACGATTGAGATGCATGATTACGATGCAAAGAATAAAAGAGCATGCGATAATGATGCAACGATTGTTAACCTATCTTGAGTACAACTTTCCTTCACGGTATAGTTGCACTAAGAAGGTATAACTAGCGTCGACGATGACGGACTAACGATACGTAATCAACATAAAATGCCGAAGGTCATTAGGGTTAATGACCTAGGGTCATCACTCAATCCCAAAATCAAGCAACGCTAATAGTGATTAAGGGTGATTACTAATTTATTAACCATTTTTACAGTCGTTGAAAGCCACTAATTAACTTACTAATTACAGTTTAATTAACCTTAATTAACCACAGGGTTAATTAATTAAACACTAATTAATTAAAGGGTTAATTAAGCATAACACAATAAATTAGTCAAAACCTAATAAAACTTCATAATTAAGATCACTAGCATCTAATTAGCATACAAAACAAATTTCATAATTTTTGGAGTTATATTTTAATTATTAAAAATCATGGAAGTTGCATTTGTTAATTTAAAGAGCAAATTAAAGCACAATTAAATTTTATTGGAAAATCAGAGTTAGCATTTTTTCTAGGTAGATCATCACTCAAGGATTCCAGAACATATATTTTTTCACATTTTAGTTGCCCAAAATAAAATACAACAAAAAGATGAAAACAAGCATTTGGAAATTCATTTGAAAAAGGAAAAACATCTCCCCTCTTCCTTCCCGCCCACGATCGTGCCCACACAAAGACGGCCCGATCCGGTTTTCTCCTGCGGCCAGCCAAGACGCACACACACGGGCCCGGCCCAACTGGCACGCAGCAGGCCTCGCTTCCTCTCCCCTCTCTTTCTCGCCGATGCCAGGGCCCAAATTGGCCAGCCTCCTCCCTCTCCTTTCTGTGCGAATTGGATGGCGGCGGCGATGGCGACAAATCGTTCTCACCGACGCCGAAGCAAAAGAGGCGACACCAACTCCACCACACCCTTCCCCACACTACGACGAACACGACAAGCTATTTAACAACAAAGGCAAATCCAGACCTGGAGGAGCTACCCCTGGGCCGCTGCGGTGCGAATTCACGGCAGACATGGCGGCGGTGGCGCTCCTCCTGGCCAAACGACGATGACACAGGTGCAACCAACACCCTAGGTCGATGCAAAGCTCACCACGGGGACGACGCTCGGGTTGGATTGAAAGGAGACGGTTGGGAGAGGCTTTGGCCGCGGAGGAAAGTGAGTTTTCGGCGCAAGGACGGCTGACACGAACGGCGTTCGGCCAAGGCTTCATCGCCGTTCCTCGTGAAAACGGAAGGTCGATGAGCATCAAGGCAAGATGGAGAGGCTAACACGTAGGACGAGGACGGATTACGCCCGAGGGAGGCTGATCAAGCACGGCGGCTCTAAAGTGTAGTCCGGCCGGCCTACTGGGGGAAGATGATGGCCAACCGAATGAATTGGGCGATATCAAAGGCCGTGGGTTTGTTCAAAAGCAGCGCAACTAACTTATGGAGCTCCCCTCGTATGAGCAATTGGACGGTGATGTCGTGGTGATGGAGAATTTTGACGGTGAATGATTGGCGGCCGACAAAGGATGTAGAAAGAGGAAAGAGGAGAAAATGGGCGGCCTCGGCCGAGCTTTTATAGGCAAGGATGCGGCGCCGAGGTGGCCGTGAGGCTTCACGACCCCGCCTGTGTGGTTGGTCGCGCGTGAAACCGGCGGCGCCGCGAGAAAAGCCACGGCGGCCGGCGGCAGCAAAGGTGCCCGGCATGGGCAGAGAAGAAGAGAAAGAAGGATTCCCCCCTCGGTTACTGTAGCACAGTGCCAGCTCATCCTCCCTCTTTTCAAATTACTCCCAAAATTTGAATAAAAGTTGAAAAATTCCCAAAATACAAATTGCTCACAATTTTGTGCTCTACAACTTTCATTAAGAAAGTTTTGTCAAAATCCAAATAATTTTTGAATTGCATTTCAAATTTGAAAATGAGCTCAAATTTCAATTTTTGGAATTTCAAAATTACTTTCAAATTTTGAATAAAAGATGAAAATCTCCAAAATAAAAAGTTGTTCTATTTTTTCAAGATCTACAACTTTCATGTAGAAAGTTTTTCATGAAAATGAATAATTTTTGAAATTGGGTTTAAAATGCAAAAGGGACTATTCCCAATTTGGAGAACTTTTGAAATTAGTTCAAAATTTATTTAAAAACTTGAAAAACTTTATATACCAAAGTTGTAGAGCTCAAAGAGATGCACAAACTGTGTTTTTGGAGTTTTCCCAAATTTGAATATTTTGAGGTGAAATTACAAATGGGGCAAAAACACTTGAAATTTCAACATTTTGAAAAGGAAATTCAAATTGGATTTTTGGGCAATTAATGAATGATGTTGTGGAACTTTTTTCAAACCCAACCAATAGCATACTTTCAAAGTACAAACTTCATACTTTGAAATGGTACCATTGGTTAGCACTTTTATTTAGAAAATTAATCATGGTTAGCTCATCAAAATTGAAAATGAAATTCGAATTCCAACACTTAACCAACTAGGGTTAGGGTTTGGGATTCGATTCCGAATTCAATTTTGATTCTTACTTTTGCATCATTTGACTTGTAAAACTTGGTTAGGGGTGTAAGTCGTGGTTAGCCAAACACTTGCAAGCATCACGATTGATTTTAGTTGATTGCTTTTATAAACCAAAACAAACATGTGGGTGGAATTTAAATGATGTATACATACACATGCAATATAAAAGAGCGCAAACAAACCCTAGAAATTGATAAACTCATTTTAGTCCTTCACATTAGAGTTTTCTAATGATAAATGCTTATGCAATGATGATGATGACATGGCAAAAGTTTAGGCTAACGTAACACCGGGTGTTACGAAATAAACCATAATTCATCTAAGCAACATTCATGATTTGGCTGTAGGCTTTCAAACTTTGGTAAGTGAAGTCAGAACATTTTTTACTTAATCTAAAAAAAAGGAACATTCAAGATACATGCAACAAAAAGTTCAACAATTAAAGCCACATAAGTCCACCATATCAATATATATATGATTGTATTGAGACCCAATGACAACTCTATATAAAGTACGAGCGAGACAAAGGGAGGAACCCTAACTAGGAGAGTACACTATAACCTTGACTATTATACCTTAACAGGGGAGTCAGAACATGAACTGGCGGAGGAGATAGAAGGAAGCGGACCGGGGGTTGGGGGTGGGGCAACCATAGCTAGCCCTTTGGCCCAAAGCCTCAGCACAGAATACTTAGCGACGAGGCCGCCATGGGTCACGGCCCATAACGCCCATCCCTTGCCACGTCGGCTACCTCGTTAGCCATGTCGGCGCCAAGTAGCGCTACACCGAATTGTGTAACCTAGGCGCCAAAGGTCATGGTGATCCATTTAAGCAAATCTCTCTTCCATGGGTCTAAATGTAAAAAATATTTCAAAAAATAACTAAATTAGAAAAAGGTCTAGCCCTACAACTACTGAAGTCCTGATGTCCAATGTTATTCAGTCCCCGAAAAATTGAGCTATTCAACACTATGACAACTGCATAGCATGTGAATAATTCATTCATATTGATTATGATAAAAATACACTTTAAGTTTTCTCGTTAACTATTGAAATGAGTTATTAATTGCATGATCCGCCCACTTGCATAAGTACACCTAACACCGGGGAAAATAAGTTCGGTCACCACCCTTTGCCTATGAG